>BGPR01006597.1:0-15583 GCA_013235015.1 Araneus ventricosus | reverse complement strand
GAATGAATTTGCTTAAGAATGAATTTGCTTCAAGAATAAATTTGCTTAAGAATGAATTTGCTTCAAGGGAGAACAGCAGAGCCGCGTTCCCTGGACCTAATTCCTTGTGATATGTGGTTTCGGGAACATTTGAAAAGTGTGTTTTACAAAGAGAACGTTGGTGATCTACCCAGCTTGAAAGTGCGCATAATACTGCAAGTCCCATTGATCAACGCCGAGTCTGCCCCCTGCAGAAAAGCAATCAATCCAAAAAATGCAATTTTTGAATCATCTACGAAGTCATTTAATTGAACCACATGTATCAACGATGCTAAAGTAAAACTTTTTAGCGAAAATTGTGTTTTCTGCAATTTGTCGGACTAATTGACTGAGCCAGCTACATTTATAGCGCCATATATGAATTTGTGGTAAAAATTGGAGCTTTTTTAATTATTTGCATAAATCGAAATTCCACGGGCGGCATGGTATGCACAAAAATTTGGTTACATTTGATTCAACAGATTTTGTACAATCAAGCTTCAAACACCTCACATTATTTCACCACCTAGTCACACTGAAATGAGAAGATATTAGCTAAAATCAAAGATAAAACTGTGTAATAATATATAAATATGACATGTGCATGTTTATATAAATATTTTTCCTTAGATAAATTAATTTATTTCTTAATTATCATTCAAATAAATCCATTGCTAAATTTAAGCAATAAATAATAAGTAACTGTCCTGTATTCTATATAGTAATCACATAAAACAAAAAGCATTATTTAAAAATATAAGCATCAAAGGAATAAAACGGTTTTATTTTAAAATAAAAAGAACGCGGTAATGAAAGAAAAATACTTCTAATTTAATGAGTAGAATATAAAATAACCAGGCATTATTTCAGATTTTTTTTATTCTTTCTTCTGACATTTAAAACCATTGAACTCGATAAAATGTCGAGTAACCTTGTTCCAGTCTGAAATTGAAAACTCTTTATGCATTCCTATTTTTTTCATAATGTATATTCTCCGTGGATTTCATTCGTGATGGGCGGGTGTGTCAAGGTCGAATGGTTAATTAACTTGACTCTAACGCTACATTTGACAGTTTCTTTTGGCTGGCTTTGTCATTTCCTTCGCTGTGTAAATATGGACTTTTTTGAAACTATGCATAAATGAATTTGTTTTGGAAATCAACTTTTAAAGTGAAATTTCTGTTGGAAAGAAAATGCAATTGTAAAAAAAGTCAGATTAATAGAAGTAATATTTGAAAGAAGTTTAATAGCAAGGCTTTAACTGAATATTTATGTTTTCAATACGTGTTTTCAGATATTTAAGTAAAATTAGGAAAATAATATTCAGTTTGCTATTTATTCTGATGTTCATTATGGAAGTTTTGCGTTAAACATTTTCTAAAAAGCGAAATATTTGGAGAAACAAACTATATGTAAATACACCTACAGAAAAATAATAAATACATTCTTTATATGCTTTTTCTGTCTTATGTTATTGCTTAGGTTCTGTAGATATATTGCATTTGTACAAACAAATGTTTTTTTATTAAAATGCATGCTTTAATATGTTAATGTCTGTTGGTTTATAATCTTCAACGTAACCAGTAACATAAGACATTGGAATAAAGAAAACAGATAGTATTTGAGAGGCAATGTCTTATCACGTATTTCTTAACTAGAGAAATTTGCTTTAGAAAGTTACTGTTTCGTACAAAAAAATATAAGATATAATAAAGATTTCCATACGTCCCGTATATACTGGACTGTCAATATATTTCTCTACTCAGTCCCGGATTACTCTTTGTCCCTTTTTCTCCTTAAACTCTGTGCGAACCCTCTAAGTGCTCAGTTATTTTGATCGAAGAGCTTTAATATTTAAAAAGAACGGCGCAGTTCGGGTCCCCGCCGTAGATTTTTCGCGAAAATGTCGGGTTCAAATCATAAAACAAGTGTTTCGTATTAATATGTAATTCAATTATCAATCTCTTTAATACCATATTTACACAGAGTAGTATAATGGTTACAGAATAAATAAATCGCAAGCTATCACAGACCCTTGCTACATGCGATAAACTTGTTATTTATCTATTCTTCAACCATTATACTACTCTGAGTAAATATTGTATTAAAGAGATTGATAATTAAATTACATATTAATGCGAAAGACTTGTTTTATGATCTTATCCCGACGTTTTCACAAAACTTCTACGGCGCTGACCCGAACTGCGCCTTTCTAATGTTTTATTTATTGTAGCTTTTGATGGCGTCATCTGTTGACAGTATATAGTCCTTTAATATCTATCTACATTTCTCGTATGAGCAGTAGAACATTATTTACTACAAATGTTCATATTTCCCCTAAATTACGTACAACGTTAAGTTACGTTCATATTTCCAGTATTCAAATTCTAATACAATGTCTCTTTTGCATATTGTCAAGTGTTCTGTAAATTTCGTAGAATTCGAAAGAAAGCATGTTATAATCCAAAAAACATGTGGAGTTTGAAATTTTCAATTTAATACTGATTTTTACTTCTATTCTGATAAATATTTTTTGTCTCAATTTGGTTCCAAGTAATACTCCTCAAACTCTTTAAAATTTCACCAGAATCAACCTCCTAGCTAAATGCGTTTCCACGCTACATTTATTTATAACCTTACATAAAGGTAATTCATAACAATCACGCGCATGCGCCTACACTGGTACGATGACGAAACAGGCAAAAAAATACTATGAGACAAACTCTTAGAGATATGATCTATCCGTTGTGGGGTCAACTATTATTTTCGCATGATTAGTCTCGCAGTTATTAGCGATTCAAATCTAACGGTATTTTGTCACACAAGAAAGTTCGACCGACTATCACTGTAGCGAGCAGAAAGACGTTTTCACTTCAAAAATTAGCTTTGAAAGTGGATAATTAGATCTTTATTGTTTAACCAAGTCACTGAAATTTCAAGAATATTTTATTCATGGTAGATTAAGAAATTATACTCAAAAACATGTGTTATCTGCTTTCGAATTGAACATGAAAATTGAAAAATACGGCTTTAGCGCTTAGAGGGTTACATTATGACTTGGAAAAAAGTATTATCCTTGCATCTATTTTATTATTCTACGTGTTCTTTTTATTAGATTTCTTAAACGTGATTGAATTTTTATGAGAGTAAAATAAACCAGTACCTACCCACTTTTTTCACGTTTATTTAGTCAGCACTTAGACGTCCCGTATCAGTGCTCGGCAATTATGTCAACACCAGATATAATGAATGTCTGTGCTAAAGATCTACACGACGTGATTATTTTGTTACCCTCAATACATTTATTTGTGATCAACATTCCAGTGTCGCATGTAGTTGAAAAGCTGATCGATTACAATTTGTACTGGATGCCTTAGATTTTCTCAACTACAAAGTTATTCAGCATCATCGGTTTAGTAAGAGTTTTTAATACACCTTCCATACAGTAATGTTAAAAATAGAAGGCGTTAAATGCATATTTGTATGGTTAGCAACTCCCAAAATTGTAACGCGACAAAACGCGAAATAAAAGAGAAAAGGAAAGACGTAATATCCGATATTCTAGAGGATTTGCTGTTGAGTGACCTCCGGAATGTATGGTTCCAACACCACTGTGCCCCTCCGCACAAGGTATCAAGTGTCCAACAGTACATTCGGAACACATTCCAGGAACAAGTCATCGGGTATAGTGGTTGCGTAGAATAGCTTCCACGTTCATCTGACCTGAACCCATTGGACTTTTTCTGTGGGGATACCTCAAACAGAGAGTGTATACAACCCCTCCACCAACATTGCAGGAACTTCGAAACCGTATTACGGATGCTTGTGACAGCGTGTTACCTGTCATGTTGTACAATGTGCAGCGGGGAGTGCAGTCCCGTGCCCACATGTGTATTGTTGCTGAAGGGCACCATTTTGAGCATGACAGATAGATGAGCCTCATTTCCGGCATGTGCAGTTTTGTTCAACGCGATCAAACAAATGTGCGTTTTGTGCTTTTCATTTGTATCATTTTTGCGCGCAAGATGTTTTTTTGTAATAAATCGATGATACTGAACAACTTTGTAACTGACTTTTTTCCCGTATATCGTACCGTTTTTCAGATAAGAACGCTAACTCCGAATTTTGCCTCCAGGTGACGCTGTAAGCGGTTTCCTTGCGTAGCGCGTGACAACTTTACTATGACTAGACGCCACTTTTACGACTATAGCTCTTGTCGTTCAGAAATTATTGGGGTGACAACGGACTTTAGCGGGCACACTGTGTATCTCTTCAAAGGCTTCTAAGACTTAAAAAAAATGGAAAGTAACCAAAAGAAATAATTAAAAATAAACCTTTAAAACATGAGGGAGAAAAAGTTTTTAATGGACTACAATCCTCCAGTCATTTTTTCGGCGAAAGTAAGCAGGTGAAATTAAAAAAAAAGCCATCATGAACCGAAAATTTAACCCTTCGCACTCTAGAGGTGAATCTCACTCACCACATCATTCGATGCCGCAACTGGAGAGGTGACTCTCGGTCACCACTTGGTTTGACGCGTCAAAGTTCGATGTCTGGCAATGAATATTTATGTTTTGTCCTCATGTTTATCCTTTGTCTTTTGTTGGGAAATTTCAGGCAAAGAGAAGCTATTTTTGGCGTAATGCAAGCTTCTTGCAGAAAAATTTCCCAAATATTTTGAATCCATTTCTAATAAAGTCCTTAGCCCTTCATAAAGTGGACTAGAATGGATTCCTTGTTTGTTTAATTCGATTCCCTCTGAGTTTATCTCAGTTTTTTGGCTTTCTTTGTATGCTATTGATTTCCATTGTTCTTTGTTTTTTGTATGCACCTTTAACTGCGCGCTACTTAAACATTGCATATATTTTATTGTCTAAATTTTATTGTTTAATTTTTTTATTTCGTTGTTTCTGTTTAAAATTTAAGTTAAATTTATTATTTTAAAAATTTATTCCACTTTTTCTAGTTGATTGTTTTTGAGCACTATTTATGTTTAATTTCTTTCAAGTGGGTTCCTAAGCTCTTTGGGTACAAGATCAATAGATCAATTCGATCAAGATCAATTCGAACTTGACAGTCGAGACAAAATAATAAATATTTAAGAAATTTTCTTCTTAGACATGTAAAGATAGATAAAATGTTAAAATAAAAGTGTTTTATACATTAATTTGTATGCGAAATCGTTTTAAGTTAGAGGTAAGAAATTCACCAAGAACAACGAGAAACACCTCGAGTTGCTGGTTCTCCCGAGTGAAAAAGGCCGCGAGTGAAAAGGGTTAACATTGTATTTATGTGAGGAATTTTTAACCCAACGGAGAAATCCCGATTCAAAATTCCGCAGGCGTCCGAGCAATCCGTGAATTTCTCCTTAAAGCCATTCTTTCCTCGTTTTATTCGGATAAATGTTCATAGGGCTATGGGAAGAGGTTGGCCCGTTGGGAATGTATGGATGGTATTAGAAATATATATGAAAGAAAACGTAGGAACTGCCGACACACTGCTAGGGTTCAAGAATAAGGATAGAGGTATTTCCTGCAAATCAAATGATTCATTTATTGAAGTTCGTGCTCTGAATGAAATGTGTATGACATAACACGATTCTTTGGCCTATAGATCAGGTTCCTGGACTATTCGGTTATCCGAGTCTCTTTTTAGAAACAGACAATTTAACGAAAAGCAACAAAAGGCAATGACCTGGAAATGACTTCAATGGCAGGAAATGACTGGTATTGTAAAAGTTTTGTGTTGCTGAAATCTTTTTGAACTGTTTTTATTGTACTTACACAGATACAGGTAATAAGTCGCATTTAATGTTGCTTTAAATGTTGGATGCAAATATTTTTCATGCAATATTTCAAAAATATTGACTTCTTTTTAAGGGTGAAAACTAATGAAGAAAATCATAGAAAAAAATAAAATTTGTTTAAATAAATTTCAGTTTTCTAATTAGATAAAGAATTTTTTTACTCCTTTTCTATATACTTGCATTGTATAGCAGTAGTATGATTGAAGTAGTATGATATGACAAGGAGTGATTAAGACTTCGATAAACTAAAAGATTAAATGCGGACTGTATTGCTTATAAGTAAATTTTAAGCACTGATAACAATTTTAAGTTGATTATTAGTATGATTTTAATTATATAATTGTTAAAATGTGATTTCGAATTTTTATCGATAATTTCTCCGAATTAAAAAAAAATATTTATCGAAGTGTTTGTTCGTGAAATTCCTGAACATAATCTGTTATTATAAATAATTTGATAATAAATGCGAAAAATCATTTAATTTTACAGTTTAAAAGAAAGTGATAAATAAATTTAAGTATAAACATAACCCGGCAAACCCTGAATTAATTATTTTGTCCAATATCAATTTCTTTCTAGTATATTGTTGATAGGATGCTATTTATGTAGGAAAATAAATTTCAATAATATTGTCAAAAATGCATGAATGAAAAATATTTGCACTATTACGAAGAAAATTGTGGTATTTCAACCTTTATTTATGACACCATATGGTACCGCTAGTCTGTCAAAGGTTAATCCACAATGAGTGCCTGCATTAAGAGAAAAGTGTGTTTGTATTTGAATGGAATTATAGTATTGAAAAATATATATGTGGTTTTTCTTTTAATTTTTCTGATTACAATAGAATCTTCATGATGTATATTAAAAGGACGAAACACTCAATTTATTTTAATGTAATGAATATTTGTAGATTACGTGAAAATAAATGTAAGAACTGACGTGGTTGCTGTATTTACCTTGAATGTGAGTGACAATCTGAATGTTAACCCTTAGTCGGAGGGACTAGCGTACGAAGTATATCTATTAATTTTTTGTTGCTGTGCAATTTCGACTGTTCCTGCTCGAGCTCTCTTGTCCCCCCTCACCTAATAGGAACATCCCTCGAGTACAATGCGTCTAACTGATTCGCTCACTCTGACTATAGCCTTCCATTCTAAGTATTTTTTATGTGTGCTCATGGGTCTCAATGATTCAGAAACTTTGCGATGTCATCATATTAGACGACAAAGGCATGATGGATACATGCGCAGAAACAGATAAATTAGCTACAGTGAGAGGACTTTTCCACTCTTTCAATGAGAACTGCCAAAAATTTTAAATACCTGGTGACAAATCACGATCGACGAAAAATTGGAGTCATTTTGTAGGAGATGTTCATTCATTCAATATAATGCCGAATAATATGCTCCTTTTACTATTTTATCCGCAATTCTTTTTTCCATTTGTCTGTCATACAGTTCCTGAACTGAGTAAAGTAATAAACCCAGAAAGATGAAAATTTGAAGCAATTAGTGGAAAAAAACGGCCTGATGAGCTCCATACGCCGTCCCTCTCAAATTGCCCAATTACCATGCCCCAGACCCTCCAACGAAGGGTTAAAAAGAGAAAATGCTTTCTAATGAGATCCAATTTTTGTGTAATTTTATTCTACAGTTATAAAAGCCAGTATATTTTTGACACACATACAATCCCCGTTCATCCATTTCTTAAAATTTAAATAGTTTAATAATTGTACTCTAACGACCACAAACATAATAGCTTCTATCTACTGTATTTCATTTCTGAATGAGCTCATTCTTTAATCCAGAGACAGACAAATAGATGACATATGTGTTTCAAAAAGGCGTCGAAATTCAAAAAATTTCTAAGAGAAATAAATGACAGAGATTTATTGATATTTCATATACGTGAGAAAAAGACAAAATGGTGGTAAAAGATATTAAATTACTTTCAATACAAACCGCCTTTAAATGATGATAACTTTTATTTAAGTAATATATATATTATTTATAATTTTTTGTAAATAAAAGTACCACCAATATTATCTACTTTCCTATTTATTCAATTTAAACGAATAAACATTTTCAATATTTTTGACCGTATATCTTTCAATAATCCGTACCGACTTCAAATTCAACTAATCCTAAAACATCGCCCCCTATTAGCATGAAAGTATTGACACAAGACTTTAACTCATAATATCTCACAATACGAAGCTAATGGGGAAATCAGATCCCTTTCAGCTAATTTCCCACACAATTGCCAGCACTTTATTATTCCAGCCTCAAATATTCAGAAGATTGCGTTTTGAAGTCATCTAGGAACCCTGCGTGCGGGAGGATATGGCGGCTGTAATTCCTTCCTTTCTAATCTACGAACTATGTTTTGAAAGCCGCCCAATTCTAAGTAACAGCTCATTTTCAACCATCTGAGGAGATTCAGAGCACCCGCCAAACTCACATTCTAAATCTTAAACTCTGGAGGTCGTCTCGGCAGAATGCAACCTTAAAATAGGCGCGTCGTTACTGAATGTGAGGTCTTCCCAAGAATTCAAGATTTTCATAGGGGATGCACGCACTTGAGGATGAATGAGGGGACGGAGCTGCAACTGGAAACTGTGCATCGTTATTGGAGGAGAAACATGACTTTGGAAATTGAAATGTATGTAGGTCTGCGGAAACTCGGGTGTGTATGAATATGCCCTTCCATCACTGGGCAGATACATGTTAACTAAATGCTGCGAGGAGGAATTTGTCATACATGAGTCAAAAGAATAAAACTTTTAGTAGTTTGGAAGATCAGATTCAAATTTTATATCTTCTGAATATAAACAGAAACTGTGTGAAGATTTATGCAATATAATCGATCATTTTAAAATGTGCATTATTAGAGAAACTTATATGGGTTATAGTAGTGCTATCTTGAGCCGAACCTCGTCATTTGAAAACATGGTCATGTGACAGGGACGGCACCGACACCTAAGCCCCCATAGCTCTCCAAACTTAACCGCTGTACAACAAGAAGAACGTTTGACGAACGGCATATTTATTCTGTACTAGGCCCTCATTTATAGCCAATCTTTACTGGAATCTGGTCTCCAACCCGCAATTCTCATGTCAAGAAGCTGAGAGTCTGGTGTCAGGCCACTGCAGCTCTTCAATTTAAATAAAATAAGCGCGTTTGACGAACGGCAGATTTATTGTGCACTAGGTTCTCATTTATGGCGGATCTTTAGTGAAATCTGGTCTCCAACCCGCAATTCTCATGTCTCGAAGCTGAGTGTCTGGTTTCAGGCCACTTCAGCTCTTCAATTTCAATAAAATATAAGAGAAACGCAGTTGAACTCACACTTTTTAGGGTTTAACCCGAGAAGACGCGCTAGGGGTGTTTCGACACCCCACGCGCGTAAAATATGAAAAATATCCACTTCCCTTTAGTTGAAATGAGTCAAATCTCTGCTATCTGCCATTAAGATCCCTTCAACTGTCTTTATGCGTTTCAAGAAAAAATCCTTTATTTTTTTTATCGGAATTGAGCTTATGGAGTGTCGAAGAACTCCTTGCGCGTCCTCGCGTCCTGTTTCTTTGTTCAGTTGAGTGATCGTATTAGGACAGGAAAATAATTAATTTTTTCTCGCTATTTAAGTTTTATTGATGAAATATGTGGATTCGAGAATATTCTATATTTTAAAAATTGAGATTTTTTGCGGCGACAAGACTTTGAAACTGGATAATAGTGTACGTAAAAATCTGAAGAGATTGATGCAAATGTTTTATCATTCTGCACGTAATGTAACTGTTTTCAGCTGGTACATGTCTTATCCACTTGCGCAAAAACTATCGGAGGTACAGCTTAAAATTGTAGAAACAATTCTGAAAAATGAGAGCGTATTACGCCCTAAACTTATTGGATCGAATGCTAAAGCCCATCAGAATTTTTATTTAGATTACTAAAAATATGGTTTTCTTTGTACGTAAGAAAATTAAAAGCTGTATCTTTCTATCCAAATTGTATAACGATTATAATATTGATGATGCTTTACAATAAAAAAATTTTTTAAACATGTGTAAGAAATCTACTTTTCTTATATGTTCGCTATGCGTTGAATAATATAATGCATTATTTATTTAATGTTTCGTCTAAAAATGTGTTCTTATAGAAAAAAACTGTTTGGACGAATCATTTGTAGCAGATATAGAATAAAAATGATGCTAGTTTTGAGAAATAACGATTGGGGTGTCGCAACATCCCCTTGCGCGTTTTCATGTTACTCTTCGTAGCAAGTGTACTCCCGGGTTAAATCCTTGTGACATTAATATAATCTTATTTATAAAATATATCTATTTTGTAAAATCCGAATTCCATCAACTGATAATAATGCTCAAAGAATGATACTTTTATCATTTATGCAAAGAGCCGGTAAATATATGACTGTTATTATGCATAGTGTTAAAATTTATATGTTGTTGCACATTTAGGATGTGTCACTACAAAATGTTATATGTTACATATTTTTAAAGTCTTTGAAATGCTGCACTTATTATTTTCATTCATTTGTTTACTTATGCGACTTGAAACAATCAGCCCTTTTGGCGAGAAAAAAATTTAAAATTTCAAGAGCAAAGATAATTTAAGGTTGCACTTTTGTTTACAGTATGTACAATAAAGTACACATTACGTTACTTCACTTCATGCACAATAATTATACATTCACAGATTAAAATTCAGAGTTTTTGTTCAAATTTTATAGTCCGCTTGAATGCAAATAGTGTTGAAAAAACAAATCTGATTTATGATCAGTTTGAATTATTATCTGTCAGTCGGAATGGAACTCAGTCATGATTCGAAGAGATTTCGTATATAAATGATCAATCAAAGAATTTTCTGTGTTGTAGAGATGGTCTTATATGGATATGCGTTGCCCTTTTCCAAAACAATAATCCAACTACTTGAATGAAAGAGTGGAAATCAGAACTTGCTCATTTATATTCTGAATCATGAAAATAAACTTAATTTGATCTTATAAAACACGCATAAAAGAATCTAAAATAGGTTTTCCTTTACACGGCAAACTCACTCTCCCAAAAGAGTCCGAAATCTAAAGAAAATATATTAAATCCATATATTTCGTTAAAATTTTATGTTTTTACATCTCTTAATCTCGTTTTGAAACTTCATATCATCCTCGCAACTGCTCTTATTACCAGGGAATTTTTTTGTTTTACAATTCAGAGATATGCTGTATAAGGAGTAGAATTAATTCTCTAAACGCTGTAGTAAAACAAAAGAAAAGATCAGAACAAAACTTATCATCATCGATATAGCAAGACAGTAACGGTTGTAATATTTTTTCTATCGGAAAACCAAAAATTTATTTAAATAAAAACCAGCAAAACATATCAGAAACGTAACAAAATCCTTTTCTTCGAATGGAATTTAATTAACATACGAATTCCTATAAAAATACCCTTAAGCTTTTGGAAATGCACAAGAAACTCGATATCCTCTGTAACTCGATGCCAAGTCTGGGTTTCCCTCGTTTATTCTTTGTTTCATCCACATAAGAAAGAAAACAATGTTGCTCTTGAAATCGCGATTTTCCCTCTCCTTCCTTGCCTATTTGAAATCATGTTTGCTTTACTACATTCCAGCTGTAATTGATTTCTATTTCAATAAAAAAGGACGCTGTGAGATCGTATGAAACGAAATAATATATTAAAAATATAACCACTATTTTTATTCTGTTCTCCCGTGTCACAAAATACCATTTTAATATGCCTCAGCAGCCAGTGATGATTGTGCGTAGTCGAAGCACAAGGCCGCGATGGGCCACAATCTTCGATCGTAACAAGACAGGGGTTTGAATTTACCTAAAATTGCTTTGACCTAATATGGAAAGAAAAGTAGTGTTACCGTGCAGCTGAAAGGGAAGTATTATTTTTTATTGAAATTACAGAAATCACTCATTCATGCATTCATTCATTCACCTTTTACTCGACGCATTCACCCAGGCATACATACAGAAAAAAATAAATAAATGAAAATAAAATAAAAAGATATATATATAATAGTTGGTAGTATTCGAGTTTATGGAATTACCTGGTTATTGTGCTGTTGCTTTTCAACCCAGAAAGCCTTATTTTCAGGTGTATTAACTTTCCTGTTAATATATAATTGATACGCCTCTAAAAGCACTTTTATTTTTAATTCTTTTATTTGAAATCAAGTCGAAATTAACACAATATGCAGAAGTTTATTCATAATTCTAAAATTTACCTAATTGTTTTAACCTCTTAGCTTCCTGCTTCCTACCTGTTTAACAAAAGAGGTCGGAGTTCCTTTAAAATTCTAAAATTTACCTGCTCATAATTCAAAATTTACCTCCTTATAAATCTAATATTTACTCACCTGTTTTAACCTGTTTCATACCTACCTGTTCAACAAAACAGGTTAAAATATTTTCATAATTCAAAAAGTTACTTACCTGTTTTACATAATTCTAAAATTTACCTACTCATAATTCAAAGTTTATCTTCTCATAATTCTAAAATTTGTCTACCTGTTTTACAAATAATTTATCGTTTTGCCAATTATTGTGTATTTTTATTGACTTAGGAGCCTTAAATCACAGAGTATGTTTGATTCAGTTTGGCTTAGTTACATTAGCAGTTTAGTTATAGAGCAACATGAGGAATATTTTTGAACAGATGTCATAACTTTAAAACGTTATCCGATAATATCTGGGTCGGCATCTCCTCTTCAATTTTCCGTAACGTAACAACAATTAAGTTGAAGTGGATAATTAGGAGCTTTATACATTCACTTTCTGCTGAGTGCAAAAATACAGATTAATTTGAGATTGACTGATTTCAAAATGGTCACACAATCTTTTTGAAAGAATTAAATTTTGTTCTGAACTTATGTTTTGAAATTAGTTTAATGGAAATTTGATTAATTTTTCCTAACCTATCATATTCTAGTCATTACTGGATAAAAAGTATGTAAATATTTGGAAATCCTAAAAAAATGTTACTCAAATTTCTTTTGAGCATTTGTTTAACCCATTAACCGCTGGTGTTGCGTTGACGCAAAGGGTCAAAATTAACGCTTATAAAAAATTAACAACCTAATAAATTTTATATTAATAACAGTTATTGAATAGAGTATAATATGGAGAGTATTTTAGTAAACAAATATTTACCTTTAACGGTGATTTTATTTTTAAAATTGAGTTCCGTAAGTATCTCGTACAGATGTATTTTTTAATCAAAACTTTTGACTTGATATTTTTGGAAAAAAATACTACAAGAAAAGGAAGAGTGATAGATGTGATAGATATGATCTATTGTTAGTCAAGGTCACTGCATGTCACAACATGCCATGAATCAGTTCTTTGTGGTTTTGGGGAGAGGGAGCAAAACCACAAGTTGCGGTCGCGCAGCGTCAGCTGAAAACAGGTAGTACAATCCCTTACTCGCGCCGATAGATGCTGTGGTGATTTTTGTCTTTCTAACTGTAGGAAATGCCTAGAAAGTGATATCTTACGCTCGAAGAAGCTGTTAAAAGACTTTTTGAAGATGATACAGATGATGATGAACAATGCGACATTGATATTGTTGTTGTTCCGCCAGAAACTTTTGAAACTAGTGATGAAGAAGAAGGAAATGATAATTTTGAATCATGGCAATGATTATTTACATTGCCATACTACAGGTGAGATTGAAGTGCACTCCAAAAAGAAGTTTGAGTCCTCTGAAAGTAGTTGTAGTCGTGCGAAAAAATTTCAAAAACCGAAAACTGAACACTTCAGATGGATGTAAAGGAACCACTAAATATGCCACAATCGAAAAATGAAGAAAAAGACAGTATACAAATTGTGAAAAAACAAAATACAGAGTAAAACTCGCGGAGATATTTTTTAAAATCTTTTTTCGGTTCTGATGTTTTTTCACTTCTTGTCAAACAGATAACTAGGATGCCAGAGAAAAAAGTCGCCCAGATTTTATGGCATGTGAAGCTTACATGAGACGATTTATTGCAATATTGTTGCTTACGGGATATCATTCTTTACCTCAGGAAGAAATGTGCTGGTCTCTTGATAAGGATATTTCTTAGTCAGACTGTAGATGCAAAGTGTGCAGTGTAGCTTTACATCATAATTGTAATGAAGCCTTTCATGTGTGAAACTATTTTTACAAATATGAAGCAATTTGTAAAAAAAAAAATATATATATATGTTAAAATTTAAAAATACACTAATTATCTGTAAAGTGATTTGTAGCTTTTTGAAATGCAACCAAACTAGAAAAAAGTTTTTCACCAGCGTTAAACTTTAAGAAAACTTATCACAAATTGAATTTAACTCATTTAAAATCTGTACTCTTATTCCGCTGATGTTGCGTGAACGCAACAGTTGATTTTTGAAAATGAAAGAAAAGTTATCAAATGTTTACTCTAAATTATTGTTATATATGGTCAGATTCATAATTGATATTACTTGTATAGAAAAACAATTGAATTAATTGAAATTTTAAATGAATAAGAAGAAGTTCATAGATAGTTCAAGTAGATTTTACTGGTAAAGACTGTTTTTAATTTCTGTCTTGTGAAATATTTTTCCTTTTCTCCAATTTCCTGGAAAGGTTCAGGTCACAGAGGAAAATTCTAATTTTAACATTAAAGTAATTTTCCTCGACAGAAAACCTATTTCAATTAGAATCCGTAATGTAGAAGTGGCCTCTGATGACGTTTTTCCATTTGGAATCTTTTTTCCTTCGCTCATTTCAATCGTATATCGTTAATTTTATTACATTTTAATGTCTTTAATTTTTTTCCTTTCCATTATTTGAAATCTTTGTCTTAGCAATTTATCTTGGATGTAATAGCGGTTGCGCGCACCAGTAAAATTGCTTCTATTTTCTGTCTCTTTTAGATATTACTTTCGATACTTAACTCTAAATTCATAGAAACATCAGTTTTGACAAGTTTATTCTTGTAAGACGCTACATTTCACCCCCAAGAATTTTCAAACGGAATTGAAAAATCCTTTATTCGCATTAGATCCCGAAACTTTTGATGCGGATCAAACAGTAATAAGAAGCAGACGTCTGGAATAAAATTCCGCCTTGTTTTTATTTGCTTTCCATTCTCAAAATCATACTCAAACACTGTGGGAGGAAAAATTCAGCAGCTCCGATTGTATTTATTTCCTGCAAGAGCAAGAATTGAATTTTAAGCAACCCAGTAGATAAGATGTTGGTTTTGATTTAGGTTTTCAGATTGTGTTTGAAATTGAACACTCCGTCGAAAAAATATTCAAACGGTACTCACAATCAGTGTCTATTACTCTAGTAGCACAAAAATATTGGATTATATTCGCAATATTGTATGATATTGTACAATACCATATAATATTATATCGAACAATATTGTACAATTTAGTACATGTTGTGCTACCTGGATAACGAATACTAAAATTGGTTGCAGCTTTAAATTAAGTTCGTCTCTATAAATCAGTATTATTCTTTTTTTAAGTGTGTTATATTAACGTTCAGTGTAAAAGCAACACGAGGGCTATTTTAGGATGGACCTTGTCATTTTGAAAAGTGGTGAGACGACGCGGACGACACCAGAGGCGACACCACCTCGCCAAGATCCATCCCGCATCACACCAGCGAGAGGACGTTTGACCCCCTACGTATGATTTAGATGCAAGTTAAATCATTACACCTAATGCACGAAATATTTTCAGTGGAA
>BGPR01006596.1:0-78508 GCA_013235015.1 Araneus ventricosus | reverse complement strand
TACACTAACTAAAAACCTAATATTTTTTTGTTATTTTTCATAAAGTTTTTTTATACTTTTTTATTATGTTCTTTAGTATTTTAAATTTTTTTATTGTTTATATTTCATTTTCTAATTTTTATTTTTATAATTCAGAGAAATTTGCAGGGGAGCACTAAAATGTCAAAACGTTTACAGCCACTTCCAGAGCTATAAGTTTCACGAATATTTTACTTAATATGAGTAATAAGACCAGGGAGGGGGCTTAAAACTTAGCGATCTTTCAGCAGTACATTTGTTGACTGAAACAACATAAAATATAATTATGTATATAATTTAAAAGCCTTTTTCAGTTGGAAGTTCATGCCTAATACTTCTTGTTTAGAAATTAGTTATTGGGCCACTTTCAGAATGGTCACCCTATATAGGTTAGAAAGTTTCGAGTAACACAAGGGTTAAAACTTTTGAAATGGAATATTATTTTGTTAACACATAAATCAGTGAAAGCAGCAGATTTCCTTGTTTTTCTAGAAGAAAACACTCACATTCAAAGAAGGATCCAGTTTTTCAACAACGTAGTTCGTGACAGGGCTTCCTCCATCGTCAAGAGGTGGTTTCCAAGACAATGAGCAGTTTTCTGGACTAATATCACTTATTTCTAATGGTCCCTGAGGTGGTCCTGGTTTATCTGCAATAGGCATAGAGATTTAAATTTTTACTGAAATTTCATGGAATTTTGTTTCCTCAACATAAGATAATTAAATAACTATTTTAGACTCATAAATTCGATAAATAAAATGACGATTTGTATTAAAATACTTTCATTCTAAAGAAATGACGAGTTATTTTTAACGAGATCATATTATCGCTAAGCAAGCAACACCATCTATCTCAATTTTTAGAAAGTTCAAAGAGGAAGAAAAAACTCAATTTTTCGCAATAAATAACCAATCTTTCTGAAATTTTTTTTCACATATGGTAGGAACATTCGGTCTTATGTTTATGTCAGATGTTTAAAAAAATTCTGAAATACTCGTAATTGGTTGCGAAAAATTAAGTATTTTCTTCCCCTTGGTGTTGCTTGTTAAGCAACAGTGTGCAGTTTTAGTTTAGTTATATTAACAACCCGTTTTCAAGTAACAGTAAAACACCAGTTTTAATACGAAGCAATACGTCAAAGCCAAAGACATCTGAAAATGTCACAAAATTTTATCCTGATATGTAAAATTTAATTAAAAAATTATTATTTTAATTATCATTCCTAAATAAACACAGAATTTAATTTAATCTGGCTACGCTGATAAAAGAATTATAGCAATTACTAAGCTTCTCATTACAATTGTTTTTATAACATGTATCTCAATATAGCATATAATTTGACATTACTCTACCATATAACTTTTTTATTTAATTACCGCCAACACAACCTACCACAGAGGGTAATATCATGTCTAAAAATGTGTATCATAAAGAGAAACAACGGGTTCTCGCCTGGTTCTAATCATGCCAATTAACGAGTGCAGCGCCACTCGATAGGAAGCGTGGATGGAAGGATGGAGTTTATACCATCACAATTATTTTAATGGTGTATTTACTTCTGTTTGATTATGTTAACATCCAGCTTTGAAGCAACACGGGGGCTATTTTGGTACATATCTCGTCATTTTAAATCACAAACCAGATGATTAAGTCAACACCTGAGCTGGCACCCCGTTCCTCTCAAGCTTCTGCACCACACCAGGAGTAGAAAATTTGACCCACGACGTCAGAATTAGCGAGGAGATTATATGCAATTTCAAGGGTTCGGAAGTTAAATCTGACATTTATTTATAAATTTCCTATTTGAAGTTAATGTTTAAATACTTTGAATAAGACAATATATGCAAAGCTTTCCTCATTTGATCTTTATTAGTAAAACTATATTTTAAAATGTAAGTTTTAGTGCTGGTTCCTTTACTGTATAACTACGCCCATTTATTACAAATTTCATTTAAATACCCAGAAACGATAGAAAAATCACCAAACATTAAGCACTGTAAGATGCCCCAAGATCATTAACGACCAGTAACTTTTTTCCCATGCCATGGGTCACTGAACAGAGCAGGTGTCTCAGCGGGGAGTCGTCGTTAAAACGCCGACAAAGAGAGCCGGGAGTTCAGCCTGTCACCGACGGACTACTCGTTAGTGGAAGTGATTGATAGGGTCATTTATCTCCAGCCTTAGAACCCGCTTGCGACAGGAGAAAGACCAAAAGGTAAGGAACCAATAATGGCTCGCTGAAATAGACTCCACCTACAAGATTGACGAGGATTCGTGAAGAGTCTTTTGACCGCTCCCCCAGTGGGGAGAATATGAGGGTTAAAAAGAGAAGAGCGAGGAGGGAGAGAGAGAATTTTGGAAGAGGACAGAAACGAGCAAGGGCTCGATTTTCTTGGGGGTGAAAAAATAGACTTGGGTCGCTAAGATCTCAAGTCCGGTCGACGGAAGACCGACATCACTCCTTTAGGCCATTCGTAGAAGTGGGCCTGTTTTGGTGACAGAGTAGGCTGAAGGAAGCCGGAATTGTAAACCATAATTTTATGATTTTTCATAATATTCTTATATTTAACCCAGATCATTACTAAATAAAAACTCTTGCACGCACGTGCTATAAGAAATAGAGTATTTCTTGGCTCTGGACCTTCCTCCCCAGAGGCCTTAGCTGTCAAACACGTTACAGCATCAATTTGAAACTTTTGAACAAGAATTATATTTAAAAAGGATTAATTAAAATACTAGCAATAAATAGTAAATTTCTTTAACCTCTCAATAATTTCACCCATATTCTTCAATGCATTCAGACAATAGTAGTTCAATAAGTTTATTATATTTGTGTATCAAAAGGGATTACCACTTACCAACAACGTTTACCCTACAAGATGCGGAATCTGTACCCTGAGAATTCGTCAACTTCAGAGTATAGCGTCCAGAGTCCTCTCTCTTGCTCTTTTTATTTATCAGTACTACGAAGTCTTCGCTCACTTCATTACTCACGCGATCATCTGGCTTTATTTCGTTTTGGTTCTGAAATAATGATACAAAAAAAATCTCAGCATGAGTGATAATGATTAGAATTTTTCATATATGTTATTTGCTGTTAATGTGGTTGTATTTAGTCATTGTATAGCAACGGATTCGGAAACCCTCCGCGCTTTTGCGCATGCGCCGGGCGGAGTTATTTTCATCAAAATAGAGGGAAAGTGAAGAATGGAAGGGTGATGTTTAGATTTTACTGAGCCTGATATAACAAAGAATTCCGGAAATGCGCTCATATGACTCATTGTCTGACACCCCCTTCTTCTTCCAAAAGTGGTAGTCTCGGAATCCGTTGCTGAACAGTACTCTATTAAATCTATGATAAGATATTTATTCCCAAAATTTTCATGCAATTATTTTAAAATTATTGCCTAAATTTTATGAGATAGTATTTTTTCAGTCATGAAAAAAATTTACAATATGGCAATTATGCTATAAAGGTATGCGAACAATGCAGAATCAAATTATATAAATTTGTTGAAATATTTGAGATTCTTTTTGTCTTAACATATATTATTTTTCCTGATAAGATCATTGACAGTTAGTGTTCAGATGGTATGATAATAAGACACATAGAATAAGTAAAAAATAGCTATCATTATTCACATCTTACTAGAATTTACTGGTTAGTCCGGTTTCTTTGAAATAAAATATATTTTTATAAGAATTTGTTCTAGAAATTTCTATGCAAGCACTTGCTGTAAAACCGAACACTCATAACGGTGCAACTTTCTTTAAATTTATTTCTACAAATAATAAGTTATCATATTTAGAGTACTAGTCTCGACTAAATAAGAGAACAATATTTAGTCGAGATACATTTAGAGAGCATGACTGGGGGGAATATATATATTAATTATTAAACATTTAAGTTTAAATATATACTGGAAGATTTGTGCCCGTCTATGACGGGCTTTTAGCCTGCAAACCATATCTCAGAACCGATTTAAAAAAAATTTAGTCACGAAAGATGCAATACAAAATCTTATGCACATTGGCAGAGTGCTTAAGAAATAAATGAAAAAAAGTACAAAAAGTTACCTTTCTAATGATATCAATTGAGTTGCCTTACAATTTTTTCTCTAATTTCAATAAATTTAAAAAATATTTTTGGCATAATTTACAAGAATACTTTTCATCGTTGAAACGCAATTCAATCCATTTTCATAGTTTAAACAAATATTTAATTGCGTGTATCTCTTTCATTGTTGAAAGCTGATTCAATATTCTTATGCAATCATCTGATTTGCTCGTTCAATAATGACGTAGACAAAAGGGGAGGGGTTATTTTAAGCTCCGTCCCTCTTATACAATCATCCGATTGTCTCGTTCAATTATGACGCAGCCAAAAGGGACGAGATTATTTTTAGCTCCGCCCAGCGTTAGAGACATCTCTAGGCTTTTCTATTATAGATATTTTTTCAACAGCTATAGAAGATCTCTTAAAATTACTAAGAAATATTTATGTTTGATTGTTTTCATTTATGGGAAACAAGTAAGCCTGCATCGTAAAAAGCGATAGCAACATATATTAGTAAGCTAAACATTTTAATGTTTTCATGCTTACCACAGTCCATAAAGCTGTTGGTGGTGGGCTTCCAATATATGGCACTCTAATGGTGAATGGATCACCAGCCGGAACCGTCAAGTCTCTCATAGCAAAACTGGTGTCCAGTTTTGGAGGACCTACAGGACAAGCAAGATAATTCAAATATAAAATAAATAACGCAAGTTCTTTATATAGCATTAAATAAAAAGTAAAGGACATGAAATTGGAAAACAACATGATTTAATAAATAAATAAATACTTCAGAAATATTCAAATTTGTAATCTTCCTGACATATAATCTTCCTAAATGACAAGAACATAGAAACTAAAGTATACCAGTACAATCTGTGAAAATGTTACAAATTTTTATTAATACTTTCAGAATTTTAAAGACTGGGACCTGAAATCAACAATCATCCATAAAAGTCTCTGATTTTCCACTTCAGTTTGAAAGTCGAATTGACTTCAAGCTTTTCCATATTTCCGCTCTAACTCGATACTGAGACAGGAATGACTTAATGTTTACCAGTCCTACATTTACAGACTTTGGTTGATTAGGGAAAATTGTGTCTTGACTGAAATTCTCGAGACTGATCACAAATTAAATATCTTTCAGATGGATCTAGAGCAGCTTTAAAAAAAGCATTTGTTGCTTCTTAGAAATTTAATGAGACAAATGTTATACGAGACGGTATACTGGATGCCCATAAAGATCGTGTGAAATTTAAAACAGATGTTATTTTGAAATTATTTATTAGACAAAAGTAATTTACACAAACGAAGCTTTCTTATCCTTCTCAAGAACTCTTTCTATCTATCAAGAACTCTTTCTATCTATCAAAAACTCTTTCTATCTATCTAGAACTCTTTCTATCTATCAAGAACTCTTTCTATCTATCAACAACTCTTTCTTTCTATCCTATATTATCCTTCTCAAGAACTCTTTCTATCTATCACCTATACTTGCAAAGTTATAAATATTAAAAATCACACATTTATGGACTCCCCCATTCATTCTTTCAAAAACCAGGAGAGCCGACTCAACCTTAAGGTTTTAGAGTGCAGGCTGTTCAGGCAGATGCAGGTTGCCTGGATGCAGGAGATGCAAGTTTTAGAGTGTAGGTGCGTATGGACTCCCTAGAATGAGCTCTGTACGATAAAATATTACTTACATGGTGGCATCCTGGCCACGATTCCATCCGAGTTAGAGCTCCAAGGTCCTTGGCCAGCCTCATTGCAAGCTGCAACGCGGAATTCGTATTCTTGGTTCTCTTGCAATCCAGCAACCCTGTGAGTAAGACCAGGTATAGTAACGTTAGTGGTCCGTGACCATTTGTTGTCGCCAATCTTTCTCTTTTCCAGGACATAACCTGTGATGGGACTTCCACCGTCCGTTCTGGGTTTTGTCCAAGACAAGGTAATGGAATCTGTGCTAGTCTCCACAGAGTGTGGTATACCTGGCGCACCTGGTGGATCTATAGAAAGAGAAGCAAATGATACTAGGTTAATTTAAATGCTGTGTTATGCCAAATTTCTAACATGAACAGTAGATATTTCAATATTTTAATTTTTTTTGCTGTCAAAGCAAAATACTTTTCTTCCATGCTCTTATTCAAAACTGCAATTTTTTAAAAAAAATTCTCAACTCTTTCGACAATGTATTAGGAAGAAAAGTAATCCGTAGTTTTTCAATACCTGAAAACTCATATATTTTACTTTATACAATATTACCTGACTTTATACAACACTATATTTATAAAGTTTTTCTCTTTGCATTTACAAAAAATAACCGATATCAATATTTCTGATACGTTAATAAATACAAACTAGGGAAGGTTTGATAAAATTTATTTGCAAGTTTTTGATTCAAACTTTTTTTTTAGAAAAACCCGCTGACTTTACTATTTTCACTTTGACCTGAACGTTCTCTGGCTCTCATAAGCCACCTCCTTCATTTCTAACTGTTGTCTTTTGAATCATTTCATCCAAAGTTTCATTATAGTGTAAGAAATATTGTGAACTTTACGTCTTAAACTCATTTTTTGCGAGAAAAAGTTATTTTGCACCACAACGAATATAGTAACAGGCTATTCCTATGAAGTTAGGCCTAACATGGCGGAGGCTTCCAGTTTTGTTTGGTAACAGACGTTGCCATCGACAAAGGAGAAATGAACCCCCTTTTTTAGCTACATCCTTTCCCGCCTTAGTGTTTTATATATATAGACTGATATCAATATTTCTGATACGCTGATAAATGTAAATCCTGATATCAATATTTCTGATTTGATATATTAGATTAATGTCATGTTTTTAAACAATATCAGACGAACTTCCTACTTTTGAACGAATAATTTATGAACGAAAATTTTCTTTAGATTTGCACTTACCAAAAGGCAGCTTGGCATATACTGGATCCATCGTGGCGGGATCGCTTGTTCCATATAAGTTTTCAGCCATAACTCGGAATTCATACTGTCTACCAACTGTCAAATTCCTGACTCTGGTGGAAGTTCCATTTACGAAACTGCTCACTCTCGACCAAATGGTGGTTCCTTTCTCGCGCTTCTCAACGATGTAATTGGTGACTTCGGCACCTCCATCATCCTTGGGTGGACTCCACTTCAAGGTCAAAGAATCACCTTCGACGTCTTCTGCTTTCAGATGTTCGGGTGGACCAGGACGATCTGCGGAAATTTGTCAGTTAAGTTAAATTTTGAAATTTTTGCACTCAGAACAACTGTCTGAGTCATGTAGCTTGTTATACTTACCCAAAACTGTTACTTTGCAGTAACATGTATCAAATCCTGAGATATTCTTCAAGAACAGTTTGTATTGCCCACTATCTGAACGCTTGGCATTAGAAATACCCAGTACTGCATAGTCGTCTCCAACCTGCATATATAAAATCAAATTCTTTTTGTATTTATTCATACACAAATAAAAAAGTTTATGACTGTTGAGAGCATTCTCAATAACCAATCATCTATACATTTAAAATAATTGGCATAGCCAAAAAACGAATACTCCTCTCCAACCATTGGATAAATTTCACCAATTTTTATTTTATATGAAAGATAATGACCCCAAGATACGCCATCAGGGGTTGCCTGGTCCCCACCATTCTCCATTTTTGAGAAAAATATCAAAAACACTACTTCACCGAATATTCTCTATGAGATAAACCATGAACCCAGCCCCAACCATTGTACCGATTTCGCGAATTTTTAATTTAAATGAAAGCTCATGACCCCTAGATAATTCATCACTAGTCGCCTGCCCTCCACCGGCTTCAATGCCGAGAGATATAGCAAAATAAAATTTGGCAAAGTCCCCCAACTTCAACAACTGGGCCGATTACGCCAATTTATTTCGCCAATTTGCAAGTATAGCTACGAACTATTAATATTACGGGCGAACGACACCAAGGCAGATAATTTAATTTACAAATAGAAAATAATTTCTGACAACCCGATACAGTTTTTCAACGTAGACGTAAGTGAAATCAAGAGATGTAACCCACAAAACCAGTAATTGAGGATTTGTGTTGAATTCGTAGACCTCAATACCATATATGGTATAATGAATGATGAAAACTTACGTTTTGGATATTTTGAGTGAATCGAGCTTATCTATCTTTCCTTGATAAACTGAAATGGTTATGATTCAGTTATCTATCTCTGAACAAGCAAATTTCAAGATATCCTCAAAATTATCTTCAACAAAGAAGAAATTAAATTAGCAAACTATTAAAACTATTTTAATGCGCCGCAAGTTGCAATTAAACAAATTAAATCATTTCTGTAATTTTTTTTATCATTGTTGAAATTTGTGATATAACAAAATTTGTTTTTATCAGAAGAAACATTAAAGATAAATGATTTCAATCATGCATACCTTAAAAAAGCATCGCGGATCCTTGTCGTCCAAATCAACTTCATTTCTTGACCAGATTGCATTCGGTTTCGGGAAACCAGTGAAAGACGCAGTCAAGCTAAATTCCTCTCCTGCCTTAACAGTAATGTCTTTAAGAGCTCCAGCATCAATTCGTGGTTTATCTAAAATAATTTTTCATTGTTATTTCATATAATAGCAAATTAAACAAAAAAAAAACTGAAGGGGTTCATCAGCATAATCATATAATAAATATGACTAAATTGCTCAAAATGTATGAAAGTTGTTTTTAATTTTCAAGATTCAAGACGTTACGTGCTATATTATATTAATTTCTAAATAAAAAAAAACTTAAATAGAGCAGTAAAAAGATCTTTCTGTCGATAATACGAAAACCATCTGTGACAATTCTTTCCGGTATGTCTTCTATCCTTTGAATAGGATTATGCAAATAAATTTTGTCTCCAGCTTTTATTGCCTGAAATTTCTACTCACACGCTTTGAAACTGATTATCAGAAGTATAAAAACGTTTGATTTAAAAGGTATTGCGGCAAATTTAAATAACTTGAATAATTTTTAATTGTTATGCATTCAATAATTTCCCAAGATGATATAAAGAGAGAAATTGCCAAAACATTTCCAAAATAAATCATGTGACAATCACATTTTATCTCTCCCTCTTACCAAGAGATGGCGCCACGATAGACTTTAACTCATCCTCCTACCAAGAGATGGCACTGCAAGGACTTTTTTTTAAATATCAGGCAGAAGGAAGATGGTCAGAGTCTCTTGACTGTTCTTGCGAGAAGGGTCGCTTTTTTCTTCTCACTGGGACCGGTTGCTCGAATCTCGCCATGCGTAGCGAGTTGGATAATGTAACTTGTAAGTTTATGTAATCTTAGTTAATCCAGAATTATTATATGTGGAAAGTATGAGAAAAAATAAATTTAATTTAATTTAACTATGGCCAGCTTTATTTTAACCGTCCATTCACTTCCTGTAAGCTAGACAGATAGGTCGGCTAAAATAATAATAAATACGAATGGGGATTTGATGGGCATAATTAAAACCACTTATAAAAATCACTCTATCTATCTGTGTAAATTAAATTATTCCTATTAGTTGATAAATTTGCGTAATTAGATGAAAATTTGACGCAATGCGATCTACTCACCAGGTTGATCTTCCACTTTAACCAAATCGCATGGTCGACTCGGTGGACTATCCCCAACATCATTGACAGCAATGACTCGGAACTCGTATTCTTCTCCTTCTTTCAGATTCGGCACCTTATATAAGGAAAGGATGCATCAAAACTACAACGGGCCAATAGATACTTTTATAACTGTTTTAAATCAATGGATTTCTTTTATGTATGAAATTTATAATGGATGTTTTGCAAGTAATGTTGGGGTATATTTCAACTTGGTAATATAAGTTAAAGCAATACTTAACAAACTACTATCGAAAAATTATTTCCGTAATATTTGTTTTTCGAATAAAAAGGATTTTTAAATAAATATATTTTTCTAAAATTCTGCTGAAAGACGTATTACTATAATGTCAAAAAGATGTTACTTAATAACTATTTAAATAGTTATTAACTAGAAAAAGTGAAAAAGAAGAGAAAAAATAGATCATATTAAAAATTAGTAGAATATTAGTGAAAGTTTTAATATTTGCTTCACGATAAGCAAAAATTGTGTTTTTGATACTTCCACTCTTACAGTAGAGTTTTGGTATACACAAGAACCTTAGAAATTGGAAATTATCAATTATGATTAGAAAAAGGAAGTATTGTAGATTCACCGAAAGTTACATTTTTCTATTTTGAAAGGCACTTTTAAAATCACGGACATATATATTCCGAGCAAAACTTTACAATTTGTTACATTGGTCGATCAAAGTCTCAATTGCAGCCTCATAATACTTCACACTCTGCCGCACATGACGCCTATAGATGTCCAATTTTCTACTGAAAACAATGGGAAATAACTAAAAGCGTGCGGCAATTGGGTAAACAATAGACTGGCGAATTACGACACGATAGTTCACTCATTGATATGTTTGAAGGAGAAGGTTACGAACTGAAAATTCCAACACGTAATTAGTGTAATTTAGAAAATTGTCAGTTAGTTTGTTATGAGTGAAAACAATGATCTGATTAGCTACGTTAAAATTTTTCTTGTCTTTCTCACTGATCATCTCCAGATATTTTCAAAGAAGGTATTTCTTTATTTGTATTGTAGAGATAATAGCCTGTTGAATTTTTCGTTAAAAATTGTTTGGCATTTGTACACCAGTATGTGTGCCACCGATATAATTCATTCTTCCAAACTAATCGATTAATCAATGAATTAAGTATATCTTCTAAGCTATGTAAAAGTTCCAAATATCAATTAATGAGTTCATTCTCACCGTAAATGTAGTGTCCGGATGTGGAACTGTATTGATAATATCCCACTCCTTTGCTCCCTTTGGTTTCTTTTCAATCAGATAGCCTTGGATCTTGCTGCCACCATCGTGCAAAGGCTTGCCCCACGATAAGGTCACTGAGTTCTTTGTCACTTTGTCCACTCGGGGCATGTCTGGAGCACTGGGTGCGACTGTGAAACAAATCAGCAATAAATGAATTCACCACATGCATGTATGGAATGTTTAAGAGCATTATTTAAGTAGACACGAATACATCTAGATCTACTCATAATGAAATATTAGTTTTCAGACATACTTAAGAAACATTTTTTACTTATCTTCCGCACTAAAACAGAAGAAATTCTTTATCAAATGGCATACAAAAAATTTCTAACTGCATTTTGAAAAAAGTTAGTTACTTTAGTTATAAATTTAGGAAATAAAATTGATTCAAAATCCCTTACATTTCTGTTCTTTGGCTGTAATTGGGCTAGATGGCTTGCTTGGTTTTCCAGGGCCTCCTTCATTAACAGCCATAACTCGGAATTCGTAGGTCTTGCCTTCCGTCAAGTTTGGCACATTAAATTCTGTGTGAGGAGTAGGATAAGAGTTCACCTTGAACCAATCAGGTGTGCCACGTTCTCGCTTCTCAATAATGTAACCTGAAAGAAGCACGATGCAAAGCGGATTAAGATTAAATAGTTCGGTGAAAACTGAAATGATAAAAAACTTTCTCAAACAAAAAGCATATGTTGATATTCTGAAAGATAGCTGAAGGACAACTTACCGGTGATTGGCTTCCCTCCATCATTAGTAGGAGGAGTCCATGCAATGTTGGCGAAGTTCGGACCGAAGTCTTTCACTTTGGGTTGTCCTGGAGCATCAGGAGTGTCTTAAAAAGAAGCAAAAATCATTAAGATAAAATAAATTGCTTTGCAATGTCGCTCTGGATGGATGTTAAATCCACAATATTCAATTTTAATGAATATGGACAAATTCTAAGTATATTTCATATACGTAATTTTCTGATCCTATGCTACAAAATTTATAATAAAATCTAGCAATTTCAGTGTTTGTATGATGGAATTAAAATTCTTATCCTAATGTTAATTGTTCCTTCATGGAGAGATAATGGATACAGTATATAAGATCGCCTTGTTGCATTTGAAAATTTCGCAATAAAATTGAACTTCAAATGATCTTGTTATTTGTAGCAATTCAGATCTTCATGTTGCTTGCTAAGCATATAATTTTCTTTTTCTCGCCACTCTATGGTTTTAACTTTAGGTGTCTATGCTTTTTAATATGAATCTGTTTTTGTGTTATATGATAGCTCAGTTATAAACAAAATGTAAGCCCATAAAACCGTTACATAAGAGAAATGTTATTAGAACTAGAAACCTTAATTTATATGAGAATGAAATTCGAAAGCTTTTTCTCGAATGGAAATATGATAATTTTAACAGTCAAATCACTGTTTTTAAACCTTCCACTGTTTGTCCGTCTGCTGTTAGTCAAAAACGAAAGGAATATTTTGGATACCTGATGCATAATATTTTGATTAGTTACCTGATATATTTTCTTTTTATTACTGTTCATATTCTACTAATAAAGAAAAACGAATCTGAGATAATCTGACTAAAGTAAAATTCTAGAGACTCTGCATTTTTTATGACTAGAAGATTTGTGCTCGCCTAAGACGGGCTTTTAGCCCACCAACAATATCTCAGATCTGATTGTCTAAATTCATAACATGAAAAGCATAGCTTTACTTTTAACAATTACTTCCATTTTGTCTAATTAAAATAATACAAAATCCACTCACAGAAAAAAATGCATTACCCAATACAAAATAAAAACATGTACCACAAATTCAAATCTTAAGAAAGAACTCTTTTAACAAAAACTAAAGTATTCGAAATTAATAACTTGAAAATCAGAACTCATTTACCAGCACTCAAATCAAAACTAATTAGGAAAACTGGGTTAAAAACAATTAGTGAAAAACTTTAAAAAACTTATCCTCTTTACAAAATACAAAACAAAAACATATACCACAAATTCAAATCTTAAAAAAAGAACCCATTTAACAGAAACGAAAGTATTCTAAATTAATAACTTGAAAAACAAAACTCATTTACCAACACTCAAATCAAAACTAATTAGAAAAACTGGATTAAAAGCAATTAGTAAAAAAAGACGCAGACCAAAGAGGCGGAGTTATTTTTAACTCCTCCCATAGCGTTACGGACTTTTCAGCGTAATTATATTATAAATGCTCTCTTTAAACCCCCATTCCTTTCTTTATTCCTTACTTAGAAAGCATAAATCATGAGGATAAGCAAACAAGTAATGAGATTCCAAAATGCATGTTTCCAACTTACCGAATGGATTCTTAGCATACACTGGCTTTCCTTCCAGGGGTTCACTGACTCCGTGCATATTCTCGGCGCGTACACGGAATCGG
Source organism: Araneus ventricosus (assembly GCA_013235015.1). Taxonomy (NCBI): domain Eukaryota; kingdom Metazoa; phylum Arthropoda; class Arachnida; order Araneae; family Araneidae; genus Araneus; species Araneus ventricosus. The sequence continues at coordinate 65,131 of BGPR01006596.1, read as the reverse complement.
TACTGCTTTCCTTCGTCCAGATTCCGAGCCACGCAGGTGGTTGTTGGGCAGAAAGAGGCCACTGGCGTCCATCTTTCAACACCCACTTCGCATTTTTCAACCTGGTAGCCTGAAAGTTAAAAATGCAGTTAACTTAAATATTTCAATTAAATGTTGTCAGGACAGAGAATTATTAAGCACATAGAATTACTATGACTTCTAGAGTAGGTCAGTTTAGTTATGTAGGTATTTGTTTCATTCTTGGAGGAGGGTGTTTGTGAGCGTGTAATATGATTTGATTGCGCCGATGTCTATCTGCATGTTATTTTCATCACTTTAGATTTTTTTTGGTCATTGCATTTCAGAAATGAAAATCAGAAGAAAGCTCAAATTAAGAATAAAAGCTATTTTTAGAATTCAGGTTTTCATATTGAGGCATTTTTTACAAAATTCAAGCAATTTTTTTTCAATATCATATATTTTAAAGTACATTCATGAAGAGGGTCTCAATAGTAGACAATATTCTAGTTAACGTTTTATGAGATATATCTGATTATTAAAATTATTTCAAATAGGAAATTGCTATTAAAGTTGCTTACCAATTCTTCCACGGATGAAATAATGCGATTAATAAAAATGGTGAAACACATTGGACCAGAAAGTATTTATGTGCTTAAGAAAGTCAGAAAATGAAAGTTCCTTAAACCAAGTCTTTAAATTTAACATTTTAAAATTTTCCCAATAAATACCAGATTGAAGTTTACCAACGCGTAAAATGTAAAAAAGAGCAATTGAATTAGAAAATATCCTAATGAATGTCCGCTATTATATGTCTTTAATTCAATATGCAAACTTAAAAATAAAAAGAGAGCTAATAATTACACCCTAAATATTTACCTGTTATATCAGATCCACCATCGTCGTCAGGCTTCTTCCACTTCAGAGTGACTGAGCCAGCAGTTACTTCTGGATATTCAAGGTTCTTTGGAGGTCCAGGTTTGTCTGAAATTTACATTCATATTATTATTATACCAAATATCTAATATAACAACTAGTAACGTCTCGCTAATTACAGAATTTGTTCACTTAACCATTTTAACGTTTCAAAGTTTAAACATAGAAAGGTAGAAAACATGTTAGAATAGTACATTCAAAGCAACTTTTCTTCACAGAAACGACTGAAATTGAAAAAACAACTTTATTTAGATTATTTTAACGCATTTTATTAGATCAGCATATGGAATCTTTAAAAATGAGATAATAGATATCGCTTTAGAAGGAAACAACAACTCTAGGCTTGTAGTGTAATCAAGTAAATGTAAGACGCTCTGATGTAGGAGAAATAAAAAACAAAGAGAAGAGAAAACGGAGGTTAAAAAGTTAAGTCGAGAGGTATAAATGAAAAGCCAAAACTCTTGGAATACATGTGGACGCGATTTATTTTTATTTGGCATAAAAGTAATTTGATATGGAAGTGTGTTTGTAAAAGTTGTATATAGAAACTGCAGATCTTGCATGGAAATATGAATGTGTTCTTATTTGATAAACAACCAATTTGTGGAATGATATGCAATAGTTTCTACTCTTCCAGAAACTTCAAAATACTAATTTTTTTTAATATATTAGCAGACAAAAATATAACCTAACAAATCATAATTTTCAATTTTACACAGAATAAATAAATTTCAGCTAAAGAGAGATGTAAGATCTCCTCAGCGATATCCAAGAAAAAATAAACGCAAACTCTGAATATATTAGCTCGAATAAATTTCCCAAACCTTTCTATTTCAGAAAATCACTAAAAGTATTTATTAAAATGCTAAAGCAGTATTTTTTAAAATTTAGGCCCGTTCTGAAAGAAACTATTTGGTCAACATTTTCATCTCAAATAAGAGTCATTAAAACACATCGCTTACCGTATACCAATACAGTGATGTCAGCAGAATCTTCACCATGAGCATTTTTGGCTGTGACTGTATACTTTCCGCTGTCCGACCTCTGCGTGACTGGTATGGAAAGACTAATGCTGTCCTCCGTCGTTTTAGTCTGTATACGATTGGTTGGAGGCAGTCTCTTATCGTTTACGGCCCAATCGACTGTTGGAATGGGTGCACCAGTTAGAGGCATGCTGATGTTGAGTGGATCACCTGCCTTAACTCGAATGACTTTGCCATACAGCCCATCCAGATGCAGTTTGGGTTTTTCTGAAAATGAAATGCTTTGTTTGAATTTTGTTTTCTTTTAATAATACCTGAATGTGTGTATATATATATATATAAGAGCAGTGCCAGATGAAACTTTCAACACTTCAACAGATGCAATCAAAACATCATGCAAATTATGATGAAACTGTAATTCATATCGAGTCGCGTTGGCCTGATGATAAAAATTTGTGTCTGGGGTTTGAGATCCGATTCTACCAAAGATCCACCATCATCCTAAAGCATGTTAAAGCCATTGTAACCCCTCAAACGTTCTCCTGTAGGTATGGGAGTTTGGAAAGGGAGTGTCTACTCAGGGGCCATCCTTGTCATCTGACTATGAATCAAAGCTACGAAGTTCATCCCAAAACAAAACTTGCAGTGCTTCACAAAATGGCACTTTTATCTAACTAAATTACATGGGTTGGATACGAAGTAATGGCAACCCATAGATAGATCTGAAATGCCTTTATTATCATAGGTACAGACACTTAAATTCCCTCAATAAAATCACCTCTCATGTCTAGCACCTTCTGCCAAATGACAGGAATGCATCGTACACCATCTGCACTTCCAATTCTGTTGATGTTCCGAAACCATCACCCTCTGTACTGTATTACCGCCGAGAGAAAAAACCGAAACACCTGACATGCCTGTGGCGGGCGCTATGGAAACGGGATATTCCACTGCATTTTGGGGGTGAAGGAAAGGGCTTTATTTCATTTGGCGCAGATAGAACCGACGGTGTTCTTGTTTCGCTTTGTACTACGGTCTAAAACGAATTCTCGTCTAACGAAGTGTGCTTGGTTCGCCAAATGTTGCGGTTGATTTTAGACCCATTTCCCTCCTTTCTTCGACTCCTCTACTTGCGACAACCCTGTTCAGGGCTTATCTCCTGGCGGTAGGACAGTATGGATGACCTCCTGCCTAATCTTCAAATGGATCCCTCGTAGTGGTGTTTTCATTTTGGCGAAGAGATCATGATCGCACGGACTCATATCAGGCGATTATGGCCGATGACCTCCTACCACTGTCACCGTCCTTGGAGATCAGTGACAAAATTCGCATTACGACAACGTGCATTGTCATGGAGGATTAATGGAGTCGAAGACAACAAGTGGTGTCGCTTTCTCATGAGTGCTGAACGCAGTTGATGTGTCAGGATTTCACAAGAGTATGCAGCATCAACATTCTGTCACCGAGGTGCAGTATCACTCAGTGTATGTCATATGCAACAATGAACATATTGTTAAGGCGCTTTCTCTTTCGCTCTGCAATTCAAGCCCCCTCACAATACTACTGAGTAAAAATAACCTATCACCGCTCACCGCATGCCTTCTAGTGACTGTCTTTTATACGCCCAGAGAATGTCAGCACCATATGGTGCGCGCCAGTCGAAATATGGAGATATTGGCATTACTTTTTATCCAACCCTTGTAAACGAAGCTATTATGCATAGTAACACAAAATATAGTTTTGGTTATTCGAAATAATCAGTTCGAATACTCTCAGATGATGGAATTTATTTCAGAGTAAAATTAGCTTTCTATCTCGTCATTACATAATTAATTCCGAAAAGAATCCAAAATAAAAACAGAATTCATTAGTGAGCACTTGCCACAATATTTAATCAAATATGCATAGGGCATTCAGAGAGGAATAGGATCTGCTTATCTATACTTGCTAATGTGCTTCCTATTAGACTAACAGCCAGCATGAAATCCTACAATTAAAACCCTTTTCTCCAGTATTATACGCTTCCTTTTAAAATATTTAAATAAAGCAAGTAAGCCAAGGGAAAACCTGCTTTTAAAATTGATTTCCTAAAATCGATTTGATATTCATTAATGAAAGAGAGAACCATGTTAAAATATTAATATGAAACAATATGAATACATATAGCAGATCCCGAGGACAAAGTCAAAGTTGAAACAAAATCAATTTTAAGCCTATTAATAATCTCCATTATAGGTTATTTTTTTAAAAATTGTGAGTTTATATTACAGTTTTAGAATTATTAGCTTTTTATCTAGTTCCTTGATTGCACATTTTAGAAGACCTACAAATTATATTTGCTACATATTCTTAAAAATGTAAGGTTAGCAGTTAAAACTCTTTTCGACAAGTTTAGTACTATATGTTACATAGAACATTACATTTTTGTAACGTACTTATCATATTGAACATGATGCAGAAAATAATGGAAGAAAGGCTAGCTTAAAAAACGAACGCTTACCTTTCATTGGCTTAGCTACAATTGGAACAGAAGCTTCACTTGGTTGACCCAAACCAGCTGCATTCTTAGCTGTTACTCTGTACTCGTATTGGTGTCCATCAGTCACTGTGTTATCCGTATATATGCAGCTCTAAAAAGAAAGGATTTTTAAGTGAGTTGCCTAGTCATTCGTTCAAAATAACGAGTTAAAGTTCACTAATGAGATTTTTGGTGCATTACTAAAATTTACTTAACCGTTTGAGTGCTAAACAGCCTTATCGCGATCTTCTGGTATTGTGCCAAAAAATGTGGGGAACGCGATAGCGCTCCTATTCATCAGTGGTTTTCATTCAAGAGCAATCAATTCAGCATTTTTGGTATTATCCAAAAAAAAATTCAGCACTCAAACTGCTAATTAATAATTATTTAATTTAAAGCTTAGACTAAATAAAATGGCGGAAGGCAAGTTATTTTACAACTTAAATAATCTTAAATTTTAGGATTCCAGCATACACAATCCTCATGTTGTTTGATTCCCATTTTCCCATACCTTTTACTCACACTAATCTTTTTTAAAAGGAAATCAACATTAGTATGGGCGAGAATCGCGCAAATTTAAATTTGGTCCTTTCATTTTCGGTTTAGGATATTCTTGCACATAGAGACCCATTTCCTTCAAAATCGATGACTCTGACCGAATTTCTAATCGAAGTTTCTTCTATACTTCCAACCATTTTCGAGATGCGATAGCTACGTACCATATTTATTGGTTAGGGCTCTACAGGTGATCTCTTTGTGCAGGGAGTACACTCTAATCATAAGCCAATATCCAATATAATTAAACTATTTTCCAATATAACTAAATATTTTCTAAACCTATAAAGATACGCATATACTTCTAAATGAAAAATACTCTAAATGACGTGCAGAATTGTATTTTATGTCATTTGAGTTGATGAATGAAACTGCTGAAAAAATTAAGATGACTATATAATTCAGTCCTATATTTTGTACAGTAATCCTATATTCTAAGTAATTTATAATTTATAACATTTATAAAGGACTAAATTTGGCCCTTTTCTCTCTAAAGTTTCCTAATCTTGCTTTAGATTAGCAGTATTTTTTACGTTGTGATGCAGATGTTCACCTCCACACGATTCTAAAAAATATGCAATATTTCGTCGCTTAGCAAGCAACGCCACATATCTCAATTTTTTTGAAATTCCAAAGAGGAGAAAAAAAAGCAATCGTTTTGCAAGCAATAACGAATATTTCTGAATTTATTTTCACATCTGGTCGGTACATACAGTCAGATGATTTGCCAAAGATTTTACTATATTTGTTGAAGTTGATTAGTAACACAAGTCTAAGAATGATTATCACTTACAGGAACTGGATCTTTGTTGACTTTAACCCATCTGTTGGACTTCTTGTCTTTCCTCTCAATGTCATAACCAATGATGGGAGAACCGCCGTTCGAGCGAGGGGGCTCCCATTTCAGTTTGATGAAGTCCCTGTCGTAATCCACTGGTTCGGGTTGACCAGGGCGGCCAGGAACACCTACAGAAAGTAATATATATTTAGAATTATATTTAAAAGACGAAATGTAGTTGTTTGGTAACAGTTTAAAAATGGATAGTTTTCAGCTTAAATTTTTCCGTCTGAATTTTTATGTTAAAAAAGTCACAAAAGCAGATTAAAAACTAGGAAATGAATATTATGGCTGGTATCAAAATTAAAAATCCACCTATTCAGAACAATACACAAAAAAAAGCAGTCAAAAGAGTGCTAAATTTCGTTGGTATTTATTTTAGCTTACAGGGACACTAATGATGTAAAAATGTTCCAAAAAGGAACTGTGGAGGAAATAGGAATACAGCCCTTAGTATAAACCTATTTCAATTGCCACCGTATAATAATTCATCATAACACGTGAGGACAATTAATTACAAATGGAAAGAGGTGCAATAGATATTAGCAATGGCCATAAATCTCAAACTTCAATTAAATTAATGTATGCAGGTTAAAGTAAGTCGAAGTACGGTAAACAGTTTTAAGGTAAAAAAATTTCTATTCTACTTTGTTGCGCTTTTTTCCATCTTTTTCCTCCATAAAAGGCCTACCATCGAGATGTTTCTTCCTATATTCACTAGGATTTTTTCTCTGCATTTCTCTGAACAAGCAAACTTTAATTCTAATTTCCTGGTATTTATAATTTAAAAATTTGTTTATCTTTTTTCTCATACAATTCAAAAATAAATTGCGTATTCAGAATTTATATGTCTGTATTAAATGTAATTCAGAACTTCAATATCGGTGTTGCCGATCAAATGTCAATTTCAACATTAAAGTGAAAAAGCAGAATCTCGGTTCAGAATATTGCTAAGTGAACTATAGTTTTTCAAACAGGTACGAAAAGATTAATTTATTGTAAGTGAGGAATAAATTAAAAGTATAAGCCTATTGAAAACAAACTAACATTTGATTAAATTTAGAGGCATGAAATAAATTATAAATTATATATCTGATATATGAAATAAACTGACATTGATTAAATTACAATTCCATTTAATATAATCAAAACTGATTTCATGACTCAGTCATTCAGTTTATAAAATCATATTATTTTTATTTTCGACCATTGGTATATACTTAGTAATTTGACCCATCCTTATGGACACGTAAATTTAATCTTCTCATCTTCAAAATCAAAATAAAAAAGAAAAGAAAATTCGGGCTCAATCTGTAATATTTAATTACTTTTACGAGCCATTACTGTTTAAATTGAAAGTACTTCTGAAATTTAAATTTAAGTATATAACATATATATATTGTTTTTGTATGTTCATATATAACAAGATATATTTTGGTTTATATATATATATGGAAAAGTGGTGTACCCAGTATTCACTGAGCTATTATTTCATATTCTCTGTTTATTACACAAAATTATTAATATTATTTTTAATTCGCAATTAAAAATAATAACTTTCACATATTATTAGATTCAATATAAACCGAAAAAAATGTAATTTTACCATAAGGACTCTTGGCCACAACTGGTTTGTCCGTTGTGAGTGGCTCAGAGATTCCATTTGCATTCTGGGCCATAATGCGGAATTCGTATTCTGTTCCCTCCGTCAGCTTTGGAACAACACAGTTCCTGCTGGTTGGGTTCACGAAAGCCACAGCTGGCAACCAACTTCCACCTCGGGTCTTGTCTCGCTTTTCTACGATGTAACCACTGCACAAAATAGAACGAATAATTAGAATCAGTACAACTATATCTTCTTTGCTTTTTTACCATATGTTCTTTGAGGTAACAAAACATTCATTTTACTTTGATAAAGCCTCATTGCCAGTAGTTGCACTTCTTTTCGTTCTGTTTTCTTTCGAATACTATGATTTCATTTCAATACTATGATGGAGAAATGTTTTATCCGAGTTTATTAATTCTAAAATATCCTTTTGATTGGTTAAACACTTAAAAACTTATATATTGCTAAGAAGCTGACTTTTTCAATGAATTATTGTAGGATTTCTTTCTTGGATTAATTGCTTTTCTACTTACGTCAACGATGTGATCCTTATCCGAAAATTCGATTTCTCATCCTAAACTTAAAAGAATTGATTTAAAAATAAAAATCAATTTGATGCAATCAATTTTTTTTTGTTTAAATCAGATACAGTGGCCCTTATTTTGAAAATTTTGAGGAAATATTTTCCTGACTTGATTGCTAATCAATAAAGTGAAATACAAATATCTTAAAATGTCATTGATATTTAATTTATTTTATAAATTAATGGTATTATTGTGAGGCGATTTTTGAACAACGGATGATGATCTCAACTGATATTCTCCATTGAGTTACCTGATACCCCTTTAAGTTCATTTGGATGCTCCTTATAAGTTATGTTTTTGAATTTTGAAACTATTGCTTTTACTATTTCCGTTGTTGTTATCATTTTGCAGGCGTTGAAATCTAGAGTCGTTTTCAGAAACTAATAGTAAAATGCTAATATCGATTTTGGACTCAAATCCTGTCACATATCTTTATTTAACTTTTAGAGACAAAGTCACCGAGATGCTTAATATTACAGATTAAAGTCATGTCACTTCGGATGAGTCTTTCTAAACTAATTAAAATTGAAAATTTTTTTGAAAAGTAAGCTATTTTTCTTACGTTAATGGGCTTCCACCATCATCTTTAGGAGGTTTCCAAGATAATTTCACTCTGTCTTTGTCAACTTCGTCGATGTTCAACGGTCCTTCGGGTGGTCCAGGTTTGTCTGTGGAGAGAAAAAAACATTTTAATTTTTATAGAAAGGGTATTTTTTAATGAAATCTTGAATTTATATAAAAAAGAATTGACATTAAGCGTCGATAAAAAAATTCAAAATCAAAAACGCAATTTTAATAAAAATCGTATTAAACGTATCTTAATTTGTTCTTCTCAAAGACTACAATATTTCGATTGACGTTGTTGAAGACTAGAAATGGAGAACGTAGCAAATACCAAAACCACAAGATAATTTTTTCATTTCAAAACGTAATAAAAAACCAAGTTTTGAACTAAGGAAACGATGTAAGTATCCAACAAACTCGAATTAGTTGAAAAAACGCGTTAGTAGATGTTTCCAGTAACATAAGTAATGCGAGGCCCGAAACCTCACTTCTTAGAAGAATTAAATTTAGTATATAGTTTTATCATCAGAGTTGTAGATCTGTATCCTATTTTGAAGTTGTCGGTCTGTCTGTTCATGGATATATGAAAACTATAATGATAAAAAATTGCTATGATTCAGATAAATGATATTTGGTATAATATCTCGTGACCAAAATTGAGGATCATTTTCAAATTTGGATTACAATCGAAAGGAAAGGAGACATTCACAATGCATACTCGCTGTTTTCATGATACTATGAACCACATAAGGCGCCATATTTGGTTAGTATACGAGAAAGTCGAGAGAAAAACACTCTCACTGGCTTTCCTTAATTCTGGCTTTCCTTAAAAATACTGCTGACTAAAATTGCTACCAATTGGGCCCCGAACCTCTTGATGCTGGCCCAGGTTCAGTAGTTATCAGGGCCATCTTAACAAATTTTCTCTCCTGGGATGAAAAAATTTGGCGCCCCATCACAACCGTCATTAGGAATTTGAGAAAGTATGGCCCAAGGAAAATACATACCTAATAAAATAATGAGGAGCAAAAAAATGTCGCACATTCTCTGATTAAACGCCGTACAATTTTGCAAATCAGTGCCTCTCAAAATATGATTTTGCAAGCCTGTTTCCGTAATGGAGATATTTTCTGGTATCCACAAAATTTAGGAATTTCTCACCGATTGCCTCTGTATGTATATAATTTGGAAGGATATACATGTTTGTTTGGAATTATAAAAATCCATGGTTGTCTAGTAACAAGTCCTAATCGCAAATGTACTTGTAACATATTTAATATAATGATTAAATATATTTTTGGTTCAAAATTAAAATAAAATCAGTATAATAAATTCTTAAGCGCCTTTGGATGATTGGCGCCCCTGGGCTACAGCCCAATTAACCAATTGGATAAAAAGACCCTGGTATTATTTAGCAACGGAATTGGAAACCTCCGCTCTTTTGTGCATGCGGCGGGGGAAGTTATTATCATCAAAATAGGGAGAAAGTGAAGAATGAAAGGGTGATATTTACATTTTACTGAGCGTCATCTAACAAAGAACTCCGGAAATGCGCTCATATGACTCATTACCTGACACCCCTTTCCGGTGTAAAATCGTCCAAATGTGATAGTCCCGGAATCCGATGCTGAACAGTAGCTATAAATCCACCCATCACAATATGGGTTGATACAATAGCTTACGACAGGAAGTCTGTGAGGATGTGTGTGAAATTCTAATGTGTTAGCAGTACAACAGAAACGCAGAGAAAAAGTGTCTCTGGTACAACTTCCGTACCGTGTGTAAGGTAAAGGTTAAACAGAAGAATGATCTGCACCGATTCTGTGGCTTACTTTTGTATATGTCTTTGTTTTACGCATATCGCAAGTATCTTATTTTATATAATAAATATATTAACACTTACCTAAAATGTTGACATCCAAAATACCGCTGTCTTTTCCATGTTCATTTTTAATTGTCAAAGTATATGGTCCACTGTCTGAGCGCTTCACGTCGATGATGTTCAAAATTGTGTGGTCATCAAAGTTTGAAATGGTTACTCTGTCGGCACTTGTTACAGGCTTGCCGTCCAAAGACCATTCAACAGCCGGAGGAGGTTCACCAATAAATTTTATGTCTGCTGTCAGCGTCATGCCTCCGCGTACTTTCATTTCTCTCAGTGGAGTCATAATCTTGGGTGGCACTGGGGAAATAAATACAAAATTTTATTGCTGCTAAATTTGACAGCATTGCAAATTATGACCAAAGAAATGTAATGCTGAAAAAATTTTGTAAATAATTCTGGAAATATTTAATAAAAAAATAATAAGTTTATTGCTTGTTTAAAGCTCTCCATAGCAAATAATTAACGAGAAATATTTACTGTGGCAAATGTTATCGGCAAGCACAGAATGACATAAATTCATATAACCCTATTTTTTGCACCGTAGAAAGAATTCTAGATTCCGAAAGAATAGAAAAATCTTTCTAGGTTAGATATACCTCACCAGGTCAGCAAAGAAGCTATTTTGTGGTTATAAAATTCCTCCATTTGTAAGGGTGGTTCTACCATTGGGGCTGCAGCGTTATACGATGCCTTTTTTCTATTTATGTTTATGTTTTCTTCTTTTACTTTTATTTATTTTTTTCTTCTTCAATAACATGTGCTGACTTTTCCTTGCTGATACTTCGATGAACTTATGCAAATGAAAATAAAATCCACTTGCCAATAACAATCTATGTTCCAATTTGGTTATGAAAACATATTGTCGTTCCTTGAAATCTTAACCAAAAATCGAAAGATCCCTTCTAGCTGCTCTTCGCTGCAGCTCAGAATAGTTCACATCTGAACAGAAAATCGCATTGTATGCATGCGGAAATGATGTATGAAAGAGAAAGTGGGATTTCTGTACCACTATTAGGATTACAGTGCTTATGAACCTATCCATACTCATGGAGGGTAATCAGAAAGCGGCAAACTCCTGTATTTTTCTTCCTATTCCCCTCTCTTTACGCAGCTATATTTTGTAATCACGTCGCTTTAAAATTCAATTAAAGAACGCGATTCCTGCTTATTATGTATAACTTAATAATTTTATTTCTCTTAATATAAATTGCTTACTCAGACAAAAAAAATTAGTTTTCATAAAAAAATCATATTTTGGAATATATTTTTATAGTTATGCTCCAGTGTTTGCAGGAAAAGAAGCAGATTTAAATGCAGAAAAATTAGCACCTGACCCTGAATGTAAAAATTTTAGTTTCATAGTAGTTAAAAGGCATTTTGATACTTCGTTCACTTCTGAGTTGACGTGTTATCTCTGACTACATGTTAAAGAAGCAACGTATTATTTTGTAGGTACCGATCTTCGCAGTATAAGCATAGAATTTTCCAACATCATGATGGTGGACAAAATTATTTTATATTAACTTATTATGCATAATAACATTAAAATTTTTTCTGCATGCGATAATATTTTTAGAGCTGTTTTTCAGCATAATTTCCAGTCAAAGAAGAGGTCAAAAGACCACTGCATAAAATCAAAAGTATTCATTCACATAAAAAAATGAAAGGCAGGAAAGTTTACTTACAGAATCATTCAAAGAAAGCAAAAAATTAAGACAAATACTCTGAGAGAATCGAATTAAACAAGCAGGAATCCATTCGAGTCCATTTTATCAAGTGCTAAGGATTTTATTCGAAATGGATTCAAAATATTTGGGAAATTTTTCTGTAAGAAGCTTGCATTACGCCAAATATAGCTTCTCTTAGCCAGAAATTTCCCAACAAAAGACAAATGAGATCAGTATCACCTGGTAAAAAAGCATTATTTTAAAAGAAAAAGCACTTTACTTACAGAACTTGGGCTTGGCAGTTACAAAGTCTGATGGATCACTAGGTTCACTTTCTCCAGCCTTGTTGTTGGCAATAACGCGGAATTCATAATCATTGCCTTCGGTGAGGCCAGGCACGGTACACTTGGTCTGACTAGCTGGAACGTCAGCAGCTTTGGTCCAGATGGGTGAACCTCTTTCCTTCTTTTGGATGGTATACCCAGTCAAAGGAGCGCCTCCAGTGTCCTTAGGTGCAGTCCAAGCCAAGTCCACTCGGTCTTTGTCATGATCTGTCACTTGAGGTTTACCAGGAGCCTGAGGTGGTTCTAAAAAGATTGGGATAAGCAATAAGACATTACATAAAAAATACTGAGTTTTTAAGACGAAAAAATTCACAATATTGAAAAAGAATGATGAGTTTTAAACCCTCTATTAATCGCATTATCTAATAGATATGCACTTCGGTATGGTATAATTTTATCAAGCAATGACTCACCAAATTCGGTAATCTCTAAAACTTTACTAGCAATCCTACAAAGCGAAAATTGAATGTTTCTGAAGAGGAAGTTCATTTTTTTGCCGCTATTCAAGATGGCGGCCGTTTGGAGAGATTTTTAACGATTAGAAAACTTTTGCGACCTTGGCGATGAGATCGTAGCGTAATCTTTAAGTCTAATCAATGATTACGGCGAACGGAGATTTAAAGACAATTAAAGTAACGATTTACTAACCATATTTTATTTACCTGCTAGCGTTTGGGAGGCAATGCACGATTAAGGAATTTTTATCATCATATTTGAATAGGGCATACCCTTATAGACGGAAGGGTAACACCAATACCCATGCAATTCTACATTGTAACTTACAGAACGAAAGTTTGACTGTTCTAGATAAAAAGGTGCACTTTTAAATTGGAAACAATTTTTTTTTTCAAAACTTTCTCATGTTTGCCATAATTCATCGATACACCTAATTGTGTTAAAATGTTAAAATTTGTTGTCAATGAATCAAATACATTTATAGTTATATAAACTAATCTAGAGTTTTAGGGTGATTTCAAAGCATAGCTCGAAATATTTTAAGGATACTGCAGACAAGATAATGATGTAAAATGAAAATAGATTAATTTTTATTTCATAAATTCACTCATCAATTTTTAGAGCTATTCATTGAATTCTAAACATTATTATATCGAACGTTCGCGATGCTAGTTCTGCTTCTTAATAACTTATTATTTATTTATTTATTTTTGGTAAATTTTTTAGTTGATTTATAGCAATGCGTTTAAAATATTTTTATATATTCAAAACGATGAACCTCATGAAGATAATTTTTGGCAAACGTTATAAATGATACAATCCTTACCATAAGCATCTTTGGCTATGGTCTCTTGTTTGGTCTCCAATGGATCCGATTCTCCTACTTCGTTCACTGCTTTCACTCGGAAATGATATCGTTTCTTATAAATAAGTTTTGGCACTTTGAATTTCAAGTCCAGTGTAGTGCCTACTTCACTCCAAGTGCCTCTAGTAGTGTCCATTTTTTCAACAAGATAGTGCTTAATAGGAGATCCACCGTCATCTTTCGAGGCTTTCCAAGTGAGAGTTGCCGAGTCTTTGCACACATCGGTTACTCCAAGAGGTCCTTCTGGTGGACTTGGACGATCTTAAAACAAGTGAAAATTCAAAAACGTAAATCAGCTGTTACTGTATGCAAAAATAGTAAAATCAGAGTTGAAATTTTTTTTCTAAGAAAGTAATGAAGATATATCAATTCTGCTTTTCTGAAAATGTATCTTTGTAATTTATTACAAGGTTAATATTACTTTAAGAAAATCAGTAAATATCACATAATATAAATTCGATGTATTCAATTCTATACTTTTCTTCAATTTTTAGAAAATTCTCAGAGATCACAGGTTTTGCTGCTTCAAACAATATTTTATTTTAATGCATTTATGAATGTAACTGTAATATAATTTAAAAGACGCATTTCAAGCAATGAACAGAGCGCGAAAGGGATTGACAGAAAAATGAAAATTTGTTTTTAAGCGTGAGCGTTAACTTAGAGACAATATTATAGAGTTTTTGCTCTATCAACTACAACAAATAAAGCTCACATATGTATGAGAAATATTTATATTTATTTCATCAAACTTTCCTCATTATTTATTCTCCTAATCTATCCAAGCATAGAATAATTTTTTATGCCATCTTCATATACATATGCATGATGCAGATTTCTCATTTGAAGAAAAATTCAGAATTATAAATTGTTTTGAATTTCATCCCAATATCTAACGTCTTTAACCTGAATTTTCGCAAGTTATGCCGTACCCGTTAAAATTACTTTCAAGATACAACTATGACCAATTAACAGAGGGGGGGGGGGTATCTGATCGGCGGTAAAAGCGCTGCGACAAAGGGAAATTCCCACTTAAATGGAATTAATATTATCGAGTCTAATTCGGCGATTCAGCATTTTACAGAGGTTTGTGAGGAATTCGGAACCAGAAAAAAACACTTAAATAGTCAAACCAAGTGAGGAAACCGAAGCTGATTTAACACTGAACAGAACATTTCGAAAAAAAATTATCACATACAAACTGCTGTACTGCAGGGCAATATCGATTTCTCATTCGCTACATGAATCTTAAAATAAAAAAAAAACGTTATGTATAATTCTAAGATCAGGTACATACCCATAACAATGACATTGGCCGAGGCAGATATCGTTCCCGAAGTATTTTGTAGTGTCAGAGTATATTTTCCTGAATCACCCCTTTCAGAGTTCATAATGTCGAGGGTAGTCTGTGTAGCTGTAGATAAGATTTCCATGCGCTTGGACACTGCGGGTTTGTTGTTGATGGTCCATTGCACTGTTGGAGTCGGCTCTCCCTTGATGGGGATGGCGTAGTTGATGGGTCGGCCAACCCGGACCTTGATGTCATGCAAAAGAGATTTATCGAGACTTGGCGCCACTGAAAAAGATTTATAACATTATTGACAACGATATACAATACTTGAAATGCACTTGACAATGCATAAAAGGTTTTCAACATCTTCCTAATTTCGCTGCATAGTTTTTTAATTTACAAAGCGATGTAGTTGGATTTTATGCAGACCTGACAACCATTTATTTGGTATATATATTTACAAATTATTTATCTACTTCTGCTAAGAATTAATTTTTCGATGCCATAAGGATGAATGAGGGAATGCCACTAAATAATTATATTAATTTATGAAGACAAAGCTGAATTAAATAATAAAATATAACTTTTAATTCTGCTTACCTAGTTACGATTTTATATAATGTAAAGCATTTTCTTATTAAAACTTCATGTTGTCATATTTTAGGTACAATGACAATTGCTGGCACAGAAAGACATTCGTTGAATATTTTTATACTTCATCACAAAAATCCACTAGAGTCGAATGATAATGCCCATAAATTTTACGATCTAACAAATACTGTCTAAGCTTTCAACTTTGCACCTGAGATCACCAACACACTTTTTCAAATACTCACATAAAATACACATGCAACTAACTGTTATATTTTGTATTTATTTGTAAACGTTTTTCTGGATATCAAATATTCTTCAATTATTCTTCATTGCTACGTGTTAAAATACGCCCACTTTTAACAAAAATTCTTTCGATTAAATAATTAAATTCAGTTAAACCAAATTAATTGTTTTAAAATTCCAATAAAACTTCTTTATTTCATTCGATGATATAACAAACCGGCAATTATCAAACATTTTCACTTCTGTTATTCATCTATTTATTTCGCGGAAGCAAGAGAAAAATGTTAGATTTCAACTATATAAGTTAAGTTTATGAGAAAAAGTGTAAAATTGGTGCTTACAATATTTGGGCTTGATAAGAGCTGGTGCACATGGTTCACTAGGCTCACTGGGTCCAGCTTTGTTGACTGCTGTGACTCTGAACTCATATTCGTCACCATCTTTAAGGCCTGGTACGGTGGCGCGAGTGTCGTTTCCATCTACCCTGGCGGCCTCTTCCCAAACTGGACTGTTTTTCGGCTTCTTCTCGATAATGTAGCCAGTGATGGGAGCGCCACCATCTCTTCGTGGTGGGTTCCAAGCCAAGTCTACTTGACCACTGTCCCAGTCCACGACTTGCGGAGCTCCAGGTTTGTCTGGTTGATCTATAAGAATATAAAACAAAATTTGATACTGAAAACTGTAATTAAGTCATCGGTAGCAACTAATTTAAAAGACAGAAAATGCGTAGTCACAATGTCCTAAATTCTGTTATGTAAATCGAAATAAAAATCAAATTTTTAAAGCAGAGGGTGCCTTCTAATTAGAAGGTAAAAGAAACGAAAATACCTAGGAAGTTTCCAAGGAATCTAATAGTGAGTCAGAATAGCCCAAAGTTTCGGGCAATTCTGACTCACTATTTAGATTGTTCCGAATTCCATCGGGTTTCTGAACAGGTAGAAGAACGAAGGAACTGCTATTTATACGGAACGCCATAATTGTAGTGTAACATAATTCAACGTAATAATAATGTAATATATTCAATTTAAATCAAGCTATAATAAAGTAGTCCACGAAATCGTACGGAATGATTGAGAGAGATACAATTTTTATATTGGCTATCGAGAGGTCTAATAAATTTTTTTGAGGAAACGGGAGTTAAAAAAAAAACTAACATTTGGATGCTACCCATGAGTATTTTTGGTGAAATTTTAACTATAAGGATGTCTTCATTTCATAAACGAAAGGAATATGTTATGAGCATTCGAACATGTAACTTCAGAAAAGGTACTAAAAATACAATAAATAGCAGTCTAGTAATGTTATAGACCATGTCCCTTTAGAGTTTTCGTTCCTTTTTTCTATCTAATGATACTATTTGAGTTTGTTGCCGGGATATTTGAACATCCAGTATTTTATTTCATGATGAGAAAATGGAAACTTTTCAGTTATTTATGTATTAATATGCACCTTAAATTATAATAAAATATGAAAAATATTTAAATTCAGATATATTTTTACAAATTAGAATATTCTAATTTCTTTCAGGTACAATAACCAACTAGATTTGTGAATCAAATTAGAATATTTTCGTCACTGAACGATTTAATTAAGTCATTAAGTCGCAATTAACTTTTATAGTCAAAAATCACGTAAACACATTTAAACATCACAAGTGTCATTCAGGTTCTTTTGCGGGTGTAAATGAAAGCAAATTCGAAGACCTTAAGGTTAAATAAATGAAATGTAAAGGTATTAACCAAGGCATTCCAAACAAAAGAATGTATAATCACCAAATGGATTTTTGGCTACTATCGGTTCTCTTCCTAGCAGCCATGGTGATTCTCCCTCCTTGTTGACTGCCCTCACTCTGAACTGGTACTCATGTCCTTCGATGAGTTTGTCCGCCCTGATTTGGGGATTTATAGATTCCCCAATGGGAACCCATTTGCCCGATTCGGTGTCCTTCTTCTCGACCAGGTAGTGGGAAATCTCAGACCCGCCATCGTCCTTCGGTGGCCTCCAAGCTACAAGGCAGCCGTCCTTCGTCACATTGCTTATCTGCATTGCTTCAGGAGCGGATGGCGGTGCTGCAAAGCGAGATGTAATGTTAATGTATTTGATGCAATTAAATTCCTGTGAAGAATTTCTCGAATCGTTCATGCATTTTCCTGATAATATTTTAGAACACATAATATAACAGAGTAATTTCAAAACTATCCCATTCATACCTATGATTAAATATACGAAATTTTACTAATTGAAATACTTTTTATACAGGTAATAAATCTATTTCGACTTACAAGGTGTCTTTTAAACAAATAACATGAAACTACTAGCGAAATAATCAGTTTGTAATGAAAATTATTATATTGCACCTCATTACATACTTGTAATTCATATTGAAACACAGTATATAGCATCCGTACATACGTATTACATCTATTTAATGAAACATCTATTATCAAATATTCATTGGATAAATAGTAGTGATTATATTCCATTTTTTCAATAACTTTTTGCATGAAATTAATTATAAAAGGGACCTCAGAAAAATTGAAATATTTCTATTGCGGTATTTTGATATAATTAAATAAAAATATTTTTCAACATTGACCTATTAAGAACACTTACGATAAAGTATATACATATTGAACTATATATTTTAATTCTTAAATTTAAAAATTAACTTTTTTCCTATAATGCACAAGAAAAGTATTTCTACTTAAATTAATTCCATGCAACTATTATTATTTTATTTGAAGGAGTAAGTTCATTCAATAACAATCGTTTCAAGATTTTAAATTAGGATAATATGTTTTTTTGTATGTTTAAAGTTTCTTTTTAACACATTTTTTAAAACATAATAACATCAAATATTTTGCAGCAAAATCCATGTAGAGTCTGGGTTCGAAAGAAATAGAAATTGTTACGAGTCTTCTCTTTTCTGTGTGTATAATATACTTAATTTGCATTATATGTACCTATCATAAGCATATTGCAGTTATAAAACTGTAGATTTTTCATGAGGGTATGACATTATGAAATGAAAACTCTCGAAGGAAATAACATTAGAATGGACGTTTAAATTCATAGATTGCATATTAAGGAGAGAAAAAAGAATGCATCTACAATACATTCAAGATTCATTTCAGTGGAAAACAAAACAAATAATTTTATCAAATTTCAATTTAAATTCAAATTTTTAATTTTATCAAAATTTTTATTTCTGACAAATATTAAGTCTGACTTACCTAGAACTGTGATTGTGATAGTAGCCGAATCGTTGCCATGCTGATTTCTTGCAGTCAGTGTGAGCTGACCACTGTCTCCTCTCTCTGCATTTCTGACAGATAACTTGGTGCTATAATCTTGATTGACCACTGTCCACCTGGTCAAGGTCTCGCATTCCTTCGTGCCCAGGTTCCACTTCTTAACGGGAGGAGGTTCACCGCTTACCGGGACGTCTAGCTCGAAAGTTTTACCTGCCTTGACACGTATGTTGAACATGGCATTGCGATCAATCTTCGGAGGTTCTGACATAATAAACAGTTTATATCAATTTTATTTCATCTCATAGCAGTAAGAAAAACAATTGTCGCAGTGGTAATGATTGTGAATTTCTATAGGAAATCAAATATAAATGCAACATAACTACCGATTAAAAAAGCAAGCTAACATAAAATTCTTATAAATATCTTCAATTAAATGTTGGAACACGAATGGGTTGGTGAGAAATATACTGAAAGTGATAAATGTGGTCCTACTAGTTTAAAATGAAATTTAAGGATAAAATTTGTATTAATTCTGCATTTCGATACAAATATTCAATATTTATAAATATTATATGCATAAATATATCATTTGCCCATTCTACAATATTTCTTTTTTCGCACGAAACTCAGAAATAGTCCAAAGAAATTTTGGTATTTGAAATAGTCTTTCTTAAATATTGCTTGTGAAGAAACTTCAATAGCAAAAATTATTCAAAACTAAATTCAATAAGATTTCTAAAAAATTATCAAATGTGTTTATTTAAACTATTATCTTCAAACTGGTACCTCAACTTCTCATTAAAAATGCCATTTTATGTTTAAATTATAATATTAAAACCGAGGAATAATATACAAATAATTCCGAAAGAAAAATCAAAACAACAAAGCATTGGCCTTAGATATGAAACGGATACAATTAAATTACCATAAGTACGTAGAAAAATTAGTTAAAAGCAAGCCATGATATATGAAAAGGTACTAGCTATGTCTCTGAGCTTTAGTCCATCTCTTATGTGAATAGGAAGTTAATAAGTTTGATCATTTTCTATACTTTTAGAGTATTGTTATTGATGCCAATGGAGAAAGTTTGACTGCATAACAATAAAGTCTGGATTTAGGCCCGTGGGGACCCTTAGGCAATGCAAGTTTCATTCTCCATCCCACTCCCCAACTTCCAGAAATAGACATTTTTTATCTATATTAATTTAATCCCTGTATAAACAGCTTTCAAGTAACAGATAATACGGTAAATTGAAATAACAAAACATTCAATTGAGGTTCACATACAAGAGAGTTTATTTCAGTATCTAGGGTAAAAAATTGTAGAAATTGCAAAAATCTTTTTTTTTAGCACAATCTAAATACTCTTATATAAATTTTACAATAGCTGTGACTTATGAATAAGTCCGCAATTTGTGAAAAAACCTGGACCACACTGAACTGGAAACGAATTTGAATTCCTAATAATAATGAACTGAAATTTAAACGATATTTGATTATAATTTGAATAAGCTCGCGTACATGGCCCTTGTAAATCAAATGAAAGCATACAATTAGATCACCCTAAAAATACAGCAAATGTATCTCGAGGTTTCGGAGTCTCTCATAGTTTCCTACTTTGCCAATTTGGTAATCTGGCCCTGATAACGATTAAGCAAAACCAATTTTGACTACTCGTTATCCCATCCTTAAATACATGCATGAGATCAAGTCGAGGTGATTCTTTTGTGAAGAATCAAGGCGGAGGGATGGAAAAGTCCGATTTTCCACCCTTCAGGTTGTATGAAAAATAAAGCGGATTGCACTTACGTTTCTTATGCTTGGCAATGTGGGGCGCTGTAGGTTCACTGGGTTCGCTGGTTCCCGCCTTGTTGACGGCTCTTATACGGAATTCGTACTGGTTGCCTTCCACTAAGTCGGGAATAGTGGTTCGTTCTTCGTCTCCAGGTACATCTTGGATTGGCACCCAGTCAGGACTGTCAGAAATCAAAGTACTTTTCTCAGCACGTGAGTACAACATTAGAAATAAGATACGAAAAGAAAATACAGAAGAAGTAAATAATAATGATAACAATATACCAATATACCTTTTGCGCTCAACGCAGCAGCATTCAGTGATGGCATTAACAATATTGTCTATAATCAACTAACCAATTAAGATAGAATCAAACAATCAAATAATGCTTCAATAAAAATTATAACACGTTTGATTCTATCTTAATTGGTTAGTTGATTATAGACAATATTGTTAATGCCATCACTGAATGCTGCTGCGTTGAGCGCAAAAGGTATATTATTATCACTATTGTTTATTTCTTCTGTATTTTATTTTTGCAATTAACTATCTTTCTTTTGTATTTTATTGGAAGTTGTTGCATTTTTGCGCCATTCTGTTTAATGCAAAGTTTAATTTTTAATATCTCTTGTTAAATTATTTTACTTGTACTTATTGGAAATAAAACATTTAATTGTCTTTTTAAAAGGCAAAGCTAAATAAAAATGACGCGTTAGTAAAATATCAAGAAATTTCAAAATTATAATATCAAAATAAAAATCAATGTAATCTTTCAGCCCATTCAGATTGACATTATTTGTAAACTGTATTCATGAAAAGATATATATAGAGTAGTGTATTATATATTCCTATATACATTCTTTCTGATACTGAAACTAATGTAAGAAGAAATTTGATAAAATGTATGTACCATACAGAATATAATAGCACGTATGTCATACAATAAGTTTTGCTTCACAGTATTTTTATCTTTATCAATTCTTCTGATTCAACTAGACAGCGAATTTTTTTAGTGATCTAAAGGAAAACTTTTTCCATTACCCGTTTAAAAAACCCACCAGTAACCATTGTGGTTTTTGACTAATATTACTTTTTAAAAAACTTGTTGCAGTTATGGATGTTAACAAGAAAACGAATGAACTTACAGCTTAAAAATTAACCAATATTTTATTAAAGCTATTTTTATAGTAATATTTATTGTCAAATTTTTAAGAAAAAGCGTAAGAATTTATTATCGTTCAAATTGTAAATTTTCAAGAAAAATAAATTTAGTTACTATTAAATTATTTATATAATTACTTGTGAAACCTCCTTGAAGCCATGTGAGGCAAAATTATGAACTGCTCTTTAAATCTCCATTTTTTTTCAGCTTTGCTAATTTTATTAAATGCAACCAAATACTTTTTACTTTACAAACTATAAATGATGATTTTTCACTGAAATGAACATTTTAAAATTATAAACTGTTTCACATGGACCATTTGCGCCAAATACAGTACGCTATCTTTTACGAATTTATGAATTTTCTTTTATGTATGAAAGTACGAAGAAAAAGAACAAAAATTTCGAAAGTGCCAGCAGAAAGACCAAAAATATTTATTTATTTTTATCTTTTTAAAATTATTAATTTTAAAATAATATTTTTTTTATTTGAATACTTTGTTAACATCTTGCCATTCCAACTGAGAGAAGGGTTTAAAAATTTTTTAATGAATTCAATCATTCTAAATACTCTCGCATATTTTATTGTTGACTTTTCTTTAATTAAAAAGAGAAACATACTTGTACTTATCCTTCTTTTCAACAACATAGCCAGTGATGGGTGAGCCGCCATCTTTCAATGGCTTTTTCCACTTCAAAGTGACGAAGTCTTTATCGTAATCAGCAACCTCAGGCTGGCCAGGAGGTGAAGGTGGGTCTGAAAGATGACAGAAAGTTTTCAGATTAGTCGATAAGCTTTGAAAGCAGCTTAGTTTGCAGGCTAATAATAACCATCGAAGCATAAACTGAAAAGATTTATGACGAAGTCTTTATCGTAATCAACAATCTCAGGCTGACCGGGAGGTGAAGGTGGGTCTGAAAGTTGACAGAAAGTTTTCAGATTAGTTCAGAGTTTCCCAACCTGTGGTACGCGTACCCTGGGGGTATGCGAAGGATCATTTAGAGGTACGCGCAATCAAAGTTGGTAATGGAAGAAACAAAAAAAAACGTAAGGGATTAAATAAGTTAGAGAATTTTGTTTCTGAAAGTAAATACTTGCTATTTAATAATTATATCACTTAAATAGTTAATTAATACGAAATGTAATTTTTAGCTATCATTATAAGTTAAAACGAAATAACTACAATATTGGTTTCATTTGCTTTGGATTTGAACTAATACTATTGTAAAAATGGAATAAAATGTAAAATAAAAAATAAGTTCTGCAAATCCTATTAATTCCAGTCATTTCAATTTTAAGCCAACTTAAGCTGACCTTAACATTATTGATAAAAATTTTTTAGCATATACGGGTGGTTGGGGGGAGGGAATTGGATTTTACTGTAGGGGGTACACGAAAACAGAAAGAATAATTAAGGGGTACGCGAGGGAAAAAGTTTGGGAACCTCTGGATTAGTCGATAAGTTTAGAAAGTAGCTTAGTTTTCAGACTAATAATAAGCATCGAAACAAATACTGAAAAGATTTATGACATTCGGTGGTGGCTCGACGTTTTGAGCCGCAGATCTATAACACTGCCTGCATTTATTTCAGAAACTTTATTTGTGAAGCTTGTCATCTTTTCCTTCTTAAGAATTCAATGGTCTTATGAAATTGAAAATAAAAATTACTTGTTAATTAACTTTCTTAACAGCAATTTTGCTATGAAAACCTAACGTCTTTCAGCGAAATCTCATTTCAAACCGAAACAGGGCTCCGAGCTGCTACTCGCTGCAGACCAAGATGCTCTAAGCTGTGCTCAATATAGCTTAACGCGCATCGAAAAATGATCTAAATAAGGTATATATATGTTCTTAAAGGGACTGCAAAGATTAGTAGGCCATATTTGAATGTAGGAAATTTTTTTACTTGAACTCTTCTAACCCTTTTCTTGTTTCTTTCTCCCCTCCTTTTCTTTACCCCCTTGCCATTAAATATTTCTTTTTACATTATTTTTTGTCATGTCTCTTTTATATTAAGGTGTAGTGCATATTTCAGTGAATCTGCAAATGGAATTTGAAGCAAAAATATTCATATTTGAAAAATAGTGCAAAATTAAAAAAATTGAATACCTTCTTTAAAATTAAATTTCAACTAAAGTGGCAGATCAAAATAATTTTAATGTGAATTTAATTGAATGTTAAATTATAATATTGTCACATTTTTTAGTTAATGTTTAAAAGGAAAAAATGCTGGCAAAAAACTGATAATCTGCCTTTAGTTGAACATGATTTTAAAAAAAACTCTTACCATAAGGATTTTTGGCCAAAATGGCTTGTTGAGCTGTTAAAGGTTCTGATTCACCCAACCTGTTCACTGCTTTCACTCTGAATTTGTACTCTTTACCTGGCGTTAAACCTTTCACCTGAAAATAAAAGAAACACACATTAGTCTTTATTTAACTGATATTAAAACAAGGAATTACCTAAAGAAAAATTCACACAGATACGTCAAAGAAATTTTAAATTCCAAGTATCAAAATAAACAGTTAAAAAAATCAAAAGATTACACAGGGGTCAAATATGAAGGTTTTATCGCATGTATAAGGTTTCCATACTTTAAGATTGGTATCTGCACCGATTGTTTCCCCTGCTGGCACCCACTGGCCACTTTGTGGATCCAGCTTTTCCACTTCGTAGTGGTCAATTGGAACTCCACCATCGTCTGAAGGTGGGAACCATTTGAGATTGCAGCCTTCTGCGTGGACATCTTCGATTTTTAGAGGTCCATTGGGTGGAGATGGGTGATCTGTGAAAAGAAAATGATGAGAAAATATGTTTTGCAGCCTTAATTCCATTTCAATAAAAAATTATTTCATTTCAGATCTTAAAAAAGCACCCAAATAATATTTAAAAGAACACAAAGAGTGTTAAGACTCATTAACTTATTGTTTCAACATAAATTATGCTAAATTATCATGTTACTGACTACAGAAACATTGCTTTTATAAGTTTTTATCTATCAATTATAATCGATTCAAGTTGCAATTTTTATTAAATATTAAATGGAATGCCTATCACTACTCTCCATTAATCAATCCAATGTCATTAAATTGGAAAGCTTATTTAAAATAAGATTCCAATTAATTGTATCAAATGTCAGTCGTTGCAAACAGCGTTGCAGTACATACACTTTAATTGCTTTTTCAGAACGTAGCGATGAGATATACTGAAGATCGAAAAAGAGAGAGACATAACGCTTGACAACCTTTATCTAAGTTTAAAAAATTTATTAAACCTATGTATTGAAGGATATGCGGACGTATATATATTTGAGCAAAACTCACCAAGGACTATTACTTCAACTTCTGCCTCGTCTTTTCCATGTTCATTAGTGGCAACAATGGTGAACTTTCCACCATCTCCCCGTCGGACATGCTTGGCTGAAAGTTTTGTGTTATAAGGAACGTCCTCCAGCTTGATTGTGTCACTAGAAAGGATTTTCTTTCCGTTCTTCAGCCAGGCAATGGTTGGTGCGGGTTCGCCGGTCACATTCACATCGAAGTGGAATGACTGTCCAGCCTTCACTCGAACTTTGTTCAAGTTCGTTCGATCGATCTTCGGTGGGACTGAAATGAAGAATAAAAGGAATGTAATGGTTTTGAAATTTCACAGAAATAAAAAGTAATGATTCATGTAACATCGTGCAATGAAGAAATTGTGTGACTGCACTAGTAGTCAAAATATGCAGAAATTAACGAATATTTCATGCAACTATTTAAGGGTGAATCTCATATTTACTCTTCTAAAAGTCCGTGCTTTCCTTGCATAGTACAAGTGTTTCGAAATTAGTATTAATTTTAGAAATTAAAAACCTTTTAAATTTAGTGGAAAAACATTCATTTGATTTGACGTTTGTTTATGGAGGGGATGAAATAATTTTAAGGGATTTTATTTTCATGTCTTTCGTTAAAAGAAATGAATTAGAGATGGTAAAATAAATTACCATAGATTTCTAAGAAATGATGAATTTAAAGGAAATATAAATAGTTATCCCCGACCTGGCCGAAGTTGTGCGCTGTCCAGAGTTTCCCCATTTTAGAATTAAATCAAAGGTATATAAGAAAAATTATAAACTGGGAATTTTTATCGAATATTGATAATATCAATTAATTTTATTTCCGGAATAAAGACTACCAATTTGTCTGTGTGTCCCAATGAACAATAGAAACAGAAACTAATTTTTGAGATAGAAAAGACTACCTTTTCGCGATTTCGCAATAACAGGATCGGTGGGAGCGCTAGGTTCACCAGGACCAGCCTTGTTCACAGCTTTCACTCTGAACTCGTAAGGTTGACCTTGGATAAGATTCGGCACAGTTGCTTTTGTCTCGTCAGCAGGAACTTCTAGAGCTTTCTCCCAATCTCCCCATTTATCTTTCTTTTCAACAATATATCCTGTGATTGGAGATCCGCCATCGGATGCTGGTGGAGTCCACTTCAAGTCCACATGGTCCTTGTCCCAGTCAGTGACTTCCGGTTTGCTCGGCTTTCCTGGTTCGTCTATATAAGGATTGGAATAATGATAGCTTTAAAGATCTACCTCAATCTTAAAATATTAGAGAAAAGAATATTCTAGCATCATTTAAAAACAAGTGCGAAAAATTATCACTTCAAGAACAATTTTATATTATAACAAGATTTACTTCATGAACACTGAATCAAATTTTAACCAGTGTTACGTACCGAAAGGATTCTTGGCAGTGGTTGCTTGCTTAGTTTCCAGAGGATCCGATTCTCCTTCCTTGTTAACTGCCCTCACACGGAATTTGTAATCCTTACCAGGGGTGAGGCCAGTAACTTCCATCTCTGAAAATAAACAAAGAGCATAATAATGAAGAAATCAGACCAAATTTACATGCGATCTGTAGTTTTAAGACATGTGAAAGAAATACCTAGATGATGAAACACATTTTTTTACCTGGCTCTCTTGTTTTTCCCACAGGTAACCAAGTGCCAGTATCTGGATCCATTTTCTCCACTTCGTATCCTTGCAATGGAACACCACCATCGTCTTTGGGTTTCTTCCATTTCAGCTTGCAACCTTCCTTGTGGACGTCTGATACTTCAAGTGGGCCTTCAGGTGCAAGTGGAGCATCTAACAGGGTAATGGAGCACCACCAGTTAACACGTTGCCAAAAATTTTTCAGAGAAAACATTTTGATTTAAACTAACAATTCTATATACAAACTATTACTTAAAATTGCATTTTTAAATAAATGTGAATTAAGACAAACATAATGAAATTGGAATTTCACCGAAAATGTCTCCAAAATTGGATGAAAATTATTAGTTTAAACCTTCCATTTTATCATAATCAGAATTAATGTAGAGAAGCTTAGGGATTTGATAGTAAACCTAAGATTTGCGATTTGATTTCATTTTGCTTCTTTGTTTATCGGTTCATGTTGAAAAGAAACTGTAAACTTTTAAGGATAGATTTTATAAATTTGATTCAAAGTCAAGAGACGAATTCTACATCTGAATTGGCAAATTCTCACAGAAATTTACGTGCTACTACAATGTAATGACGATTAAATGTAGAATGAACCAAGCTTATACCAGACGAATCACGGGGGGATAGAAACTCACTATCACAACTGGATGTGAATTGTCTCTAAAGTTTATATTAAATTGAGAGAAATATTATGCATGTGTTGTGATTTTCTCAAAGAACACCTCTATTTCTGCTTATTTGATTGACACAGACTGAACAGCTTGAGACATATTTTTTTAAAGACGAAAGCTAGCAAAATTAATTTATTAAAGATAAGAATAGTTAAATTTTACATCCAGCAATTCTGATTTTCATTTAAGTACAATTCTTTTAGAATTGTACATAATGAATAATTTTCTCACTGAATTTTATCAACCTGTATGCAAAATGAATAACTATTAATTTTATTTTAAATGCTTTAAATTGGCACTTTCACCAATGTAATAGATTTTACACTGAGATTGGAAACATATTTATTGAAGCAGAGCATTCTTTTATCATTTTGCAAACGCTGCAGTCGCATTGACTTCAAAATTGTCGATTCTAAATTAAAGTATATGTCCAGCTTATTGTAAAAGATAATTGCTATTACCAAGAAATTAAATTTTATCATTTATATCAATTATCAGTGTTAGGAAGTTTAATATAAACCATATTATTGGCAAGTAAATAAAACATACAGTTCAACAAAGATCGAGTGGAAATTAAGAAGATAAACTTACCAACGACCAGCACGGAAACTGTAGCTGTATCCTTTCCACTTTCATTGACAGCATTGATAGTATATCTACCGCTGTCACCACGGGTTACACGGCGAATCG
The DNA here is from genome assembly GCA_013235015.1 of Araneus ventricosus. Taxonomy (NCBI): domain Eukaryota; kingdom Metazoa; phylum Arthropoda; class Arachnida; order Araneae; family Araneidae; genus Araneus; species Araneus ventricosus. Next base: position 36,640 of record BGPR01006596.1, on the reverse strand, counting down.
TGAGTTTGGTGTTGTAATCAACATTCTCTAATGTTGTCCTGGTTTCTCCCTTCAGATCACGGTCATTCACTTGCCAAGTGATTGTCGGAGGTGGCTCTCCGGACACGTTCACGTCAAACTTGATCGGCTGTCCAGCCTTTACGGTCAAGTCGTCGAACATCGATCGATCAATAGTAGGTCGCACTGAAAGAAAAACGATCAATTTAATTCCTACTATAATGCTAAGAAATAAAGAAAGCCGGAAAAATGATCGTTTTCCAAAATGCTGAAAGGAAAGATCGTTATTCGTAAGTAGTCAATTGTTGTTGTATTGTAGCAAATGATTTGATTAATAAAATTCGTTTCATTAAGATCTTTCTACTATTTCTAACAAATTAAATAATTGTTTTTGCAATATAATTTAATATGAAAAGTTCGTTGATCATCTCAATAATTGAAATGTTCATTGCAGAAACCACATGAGTCAATAATATCAAAATTCTTTATAAAACAACTGATTCAACAAAATTCAATAATATAAAACAACTGATTCAACAAAATCCAATAATATAAAACAACTGATTCAACAAAATTCGATAATATAAAACAACTGATTAAAATTTTAAATCAATGATAAAAATTTTTTAACATGCTATATTTTATATGCCCTTAATGGGACTTTCTTTGCCTATAGTTATTTCTTAACACATTATAGTAATAACCCTTTAGAATGTGAACACAACACGCAAACTATTTTAAAGAACAAAAAAAAATAGATGCATGTGTTTTCTGCAATGAACGATTCAATTAAATTTATAGAAGTAATCACTTTTTGTGAAGTTGACATACGATTCCAGTTCATCTACTAAGAAAGAAAAAGAATTAGATTAGTCTTTTGAATATCTGTAAAGACATATTATAGGAGGGCTTGTAGGCAACTACTTCATGCACGGTCTCTAAAATAATATAAGTTCAGCAGACATTTTTATATACATTTCCTGGTTGGAAAACAGTGTATGGAATTATGAATGAAACGAATCAAAGTATTTTGTAATATTTATTTTATAATTAAACAATTCATCAGAAGATCGGCGAAGTGTAGTAAAATTTATACTATTTTAATTTTGTCAGTTTGTCATATTAAATGTGTTGGCTGGTTGGATAATAGAATTTTATGCGTAACAACCATTTCTGGATACCCTGCTCTTTCCTGTGCGGAATTGAATCGTCATTAGTAACTAGGGAAACTCAGAAAAACAATCAGTTTGTCATCAGAATATAATCCCTGTTTTCCTTACAGTTTTAAGAAATGAGGTCTAAGGAACTAAAACATAGTTAAAATATGCTTAAATATATTAATAAAATCTGTCTTTAGTAAAAGATATTCTCAGCTAGGAGAATTTCCTAAAAAGGAATATTGATCAAGAGCAGGGAAGATTTTCTCTATAAAATCTAAAATATTTGCTAAAAGGCACGTTACGAACTAACTGATTTAATTTTTTCTATAAATCTATATTATTTTATTGCAGAAATAAATATAACCAGGCACCCAATAATATTTAAGGTTTCATTAAGGTTTACATTTAATACGCAATGATATTTTAGATTTTCTGAGCTGGCTTAATGGGATAGATATGAAAATCCCAATACAATTCCCACTTGAAAATTTCTGTTACACCAATGAGTTGAAAATTTTAAAACTGTCGATTGAATTAAAAGTTCAAAAGTTAAGAACCGAAAATACTCACAAAATCGTGGTTTAGCGATAATGGCATTTGAAGGATCACTGGGTTCTCCAGGTCCTGCCTTGTTGATCGGTACTACTCTAAATTCGTATTCTTTTCCTTCCGCTAAGTTAGGTACAGTGGCTTTCAGCTTATCTCCTGGCACCTCTAAGGCCTTCTCCCATGGTCCTCCTTTCTCCTTTTTCTCAACGACGTACGCCGTAACAGGAGCACCTCCATCGTTTTCAGGTGCTGTCCATTTCAGGTCTGCGTGGTCCTTGTTCCAGTCGGTCACTTCCGGCTTACCAGGAGCGCCGGATTCCTCTGTAATACAATAACAAGGCTTAAATCGCATAAAGCCTTATGAATGCAGAACTACACTGCACGATATCTCATTTGTCAACAACCAGCTATATAAATCTATATAAATGAGTATAAACAATATAAGAAAAATATTTTTGAATTAATTTTGAACATAAATTTTTAATAAAAAATTAGCTAATTGTTTAAATTTCTGCTTTAAAATCTTTCCCGGTTTAAATTGATTATTCCACTTTTAATTGTTTAATTTTAAAATGGCAAAAATGTATTAGATACAAATACTGCGCGATGTAGGATTATAGGAATAATTGTTTTTGACCTTTTCTAACAATTTCTTAATACTTACTATTTTCAATGGGCAATATTTTGCTTACTTTTCAGTTAAATATGTGCCATTAAAAGCTTATATGAAATGTTCATTTATTTAATAATCAAATAAAAATTTATTTCATGGTTGTCAAGTTAATGTATCATCTTCAATTTAGAAATCACATACTTAGAATTTTACGTGTAAGTGAATATTAAATTTAATAGATATTTTAAATTTAATTTTTTTAGTGAAAATGTGATGTCAGATATTAATAATCGGATATTCATTAAATAATATGTTATATGCTTAGAGTTAAATATGCTTCATTAATAATATTTTATTTAATATCTTAGAATAGAATATTATCATAATTATATATAAAATATTTAGCTAAATATTCTTTGATCTAGAATTTTGAATAGCAGCAAAACATTTTCTATTTTTTTCTAGTAATGCATCAGAAAACTCGTGATTCCGAAAAGCATTCACATTATTTACCTTATCTGCGAAGCAGTGCTTTTTATAGAAATGGTTCATTAAGTTCAAATATCATAAGGAAATTCATCAATGGAACTTGGGAAAAACCAAGATAATAGACATAGAGGATAGGCCGTAAAAACTTACTGAAAGGATCTTTGGCAATAATTGGTTGATATGTTTCCAAAGGATCCGATTCGCCTTCAGGATTCAGAGCCTTAACTCGGAAATTGTAGGGCTTTCCGGGTGTGAGTCCTGTCACTTCCATTTCAGGAGAGTGTGTCTTTCCTACCGGCACCCAGGTGCCACTCTCGGGATCTTGTTTCTCAACCAAGTATCCCTCCAGCGGATGCCCACCATCATCTTTGGGTTTGTTCCACTTCAGTTTGCAGCCATCTTTCTTGACATCGGACACCTCTAACGGGCCCTCCGGCTTCGATGACTTGGCTGAAAAATGTTTACAAACAATTGCTGAATACCTGCTGCTGACTTATAAATTAAGTACATACATATTTCTAACCTTTACACATTTCAAAACAACTATTCGAAGATTCAAGTTTAATTGCAATTTGTGGAAAAATCCTCATCATTTATCTTCTCTTAGAGTGCAACTGAAATTCCCCTCGCTGCAATGATGATATCATTCTGTATCTTAACCGCATTCAACTGGAATTTTTGTATCAGCTGTTCTATATATCTGGTTTTAAAATTATGAAAAAAATGGCTATATTTAGCGCACGAGCAATTAAAAATTATTTACGTTAAATACTCATATTTCCTCGAATATTCAAAATATTAACTTCGAATTTTAATACAATGCTTCTCTAACATCTCGTCGAGTATTCTGAAATTTTTGTATAATTTGTTTGAAAACTCTGCATGCTATAAACAAAAAACACGCGAAAAAATTAGGGTTTTTAATAAGAAACCTTTATATCTTTCCGAATATACATGTTATTTTTACGAAAATTCATATAAGAATTTCTCTCAGCACATAAAATCATTGACAAAAGTTTAAAACCTTTATCAGTTTTCTTTGAAACGGGCGAGTCGAAATCCTTTTCTTATTCATCAATTTCTGCTTAGTCCCCCAAATGCCCTAATGACAGAATCATCACTGAAATTGTGAGTTTCCACAACTTATGTCAAAGGATTCTCCACAACTGATTTTATCCATATTTGCTCAAAATTTTTCGAATTTTACAAATGGTGCTTAGTTTTTGCAAACCAGTGTATTAATGTGAATGCATTCTGTAAGTCTAACTTATTTTTGTATTTTTCTACCTTTATCCGAATGGCTCATAAAGTTACATGGAGTTTAAAAGTTTTAAAAATTAATTATTCTGAAAATTAGATATATGTCCATTTATTCTCAAGTAGAAATACACTTTATGACTAGCGAAACGCTGGTAGAACAGAGAGAAAAAAGTACTGATAAAGCCTTAAAGACTGATTGGTTAAAGTGAAATTCTATTGGAAAACATGGCCATACTGAGCCAAATACAAAATAAAAGACCTCCTTAAGTGCATATTATTAATAACTTATTTTACTATCTTCCCAAACAAGCCAATCCAACAATGTAAAGCAAGTGTTCTTTATTTTAGAAATATTAAATAAATTCTTAAATGAATTTGTTCAATTTTTAAGTGAACCTGTAGTTCAAATTAAAGCGTATCTCATAAGTCTCATAGTGTGACAGCTAATTGCTTCCAGGAAGCATCATACTTACAAAGAACAGTGATCTCCACATCAGCTTGATCCTGGCCATGAGGATTGCTAGCGAAGATCTTGTAAATGCCACTGTCCTTCCTTTCAGCCTTTTCGCACTCAATCTTGGAATTGTAAGGCACATTCTTGATCTGGAAGTCATACCTCTCGGGCACGGGGCCGTCTTTCAGCATCCAGCGCACATTCGGAGGTGGTTCTCCAGCAATTTTCACATCCATTGAGAATGGCTGACCGGCTTTCACAGTGATTGGTTTCAGTGTTCGACGATCAATTCGTGGAGGCACTGGTGACAGTGAGAAAAATGAAGTGAATTTCAGTTTAGGGCGTTTCTCCTTTGGTTCACTTTTTGTCATGTTAAATTAAGTGTTACAGTAGAAAAATAATCATCGGATTGGAATTTATTACAAATATATGATACGGAATAAGTCGCCATTAAAGAAATTGATTATAAATGCGTCACGTAAAAAATATCAAAATTAAATCTACAGGGTGAATCATCAGTTTCCATACAAATCGTGAAAGTGGTGACTAATTTCTTTTTCATTTCGAGGAAAGTTAACCAATTGAAAAGAAATGCCACTTACGAAGGATGGACGGACATTATTCTGTTGGCTGGGAGTGGTTACCACCCGTCATGTAGCGCGTACTTTTAACGCACAGAACGCAGATAGCCATGGCATAGTGGCAAAACTAATAATGAAATGCAAAAGGACAGGCTCCATAGCCGTTACAAGCAGATATGGAAGACCAAAGACGTTAACAGATGAAGTAGGTCAACAAGTTCTAGCAACGATGGCAAGGCGTCTCAGCGTAAATAGGAATCAGCCAAAGCGGTGTTATGTGTAATTTTCGAGCTAGCAAGTGGCACCCACACAAGCTACAAATGTTGCAATATTTGACAGAGGACGATCCTTACAGTAGGGTGGAGTTCTGTGAGTGGACACTGAACATGCGCTGGAATGTTTCTAGTCAATCTGGTCAAAATTGGTTAAAGCGATTCTCATTGTGTGCCGACATGGAATGAAGACATGGGAAAAGTATTCTGTAACTGTAGCATCCTATGATACCATTTGAACGAATAAAATAAACATTAGTCACCGCTTTCACCATTAGTATGGAGACTTATGACTCACCCTGTACTAAATTATTTTATAGTATAAACACAAATAATTTTGTTTTCTTTAATGATAGTGAAAAAAGCAAATATTATATCGAACAAGTTTGACCCATTTACAAATACTAAAACAAAATATGTATAAGTTAAATGTCCACCTGTTGACAGTATATAGAACTACATTTCGCGTATGCGCAGTAAAACATTATTTACTACAAATGCCCATATTTCTCATAATATTCAAATTTTTTGAATTCAAATTTCAATACAATGTTTCTTTCACGTATTGTCAAGTATTCTGTAAGTTTCGTACAATTCGAAAGAAAATTCTAAATGTTATAATAAAAAAACATGCGGAATTTGAAATTTTCAATTTAATACCGATTTTTACCTATATTCTGATAAATATTTTATTGTCTCACTTTGGGTCCTAGTAATACTCCTCATGCTCTTTAAAGTGACACCAGAATCAGCCTCCTAGCTAAACGCGTTTCCACGCTGCACTTATTTATAACCTTACACTAAAACTAATTCATAACAATCACGCGCATGCGCCTACACTAGTACGATGACGTCACAGACAAACAAAATACTATGCGACAAACTCTTACAGATATGATCTATCCGTTGTGGGGTCAACCATTCTTTTCGCATTATGAGTCTCGTAGTTATTAGCGATTCAAATCTGACGGCATTTTGTCACACAAGAAAGTTCAACCGACTATCACTGTAACGAGCGGAAAGACGTTTTCACGTCAAAAGAATAGGAAAAAAGAAAACAGCATACTTTTTCTCGGTTTGGCTGTGAGAGGTTTCGTTGCATCGCTCGGTTCACCAGGACCGGCAGCATTGATGGCTTTGACTCGATACTGGTAGGTCTCTCCAGGTATCAAATTCTCGACTCGTCCTTCGCACACAGGCTTGTCAATCTGAGCAGCTTTCGACCAAACATTGGAGTCCTTCTCTTTCTTTTCAATGAGGTAACCAGTGACAGGATTTCCTCCGTCTTTCAAGGGCTTTGTCCATTTTAGGTCTACCCATTCTTTGTCCCAGTCAGTGGGCTCTGGAATTCCAGGTTTGCCAGGAGGATCTGAAGAAAAAGAAAGAAAAAATTTAAACATACTTTGTTACATGTTTTAAACTGTTTTAAGTTGGATTCCATTTCGGCTAAACTGTATATCAGAAACGATCGAGAAGTTATGTGAATTATGCAACTTGACGAATTCAATTACATAATGTGATCTTACATCAGAAAAATAAAATCTGACTTGGAAGACTAGAATATTAAGGTTTATCACACCAGCCGTTCATGTAACATCGGACAAAACAAAAATGATTGGCGAAGCGTGGCGTTAGCTTTCTTGTGTGCAGTATAATGCAGTAATCAGCTCTGACAACTTAAGCCTTCGTATCGTAAAAATCGCCACCAGTGCCAAATATGGCACTCTTTTTTGAAAATTTCGGTGACTTCATTAAAAAAGGAAAACACATAATTTCAATTATCAGAGACATCCATTGATAGATTACAGGAGAATCGAGGTTCTACTGTATTTAAACATTACAGGCGGACCGGCAAAGTCTAGGCTTCGGGTCGGAATTCGAGACCCGATTCCACTGAAAATGTGCCATATATGTGGGGCCTGTTGCAGTTTAAATCATACGTTGGGAGTCAAAGGTCCTTCCGCTGGTATGATGCAGGGAGACCCACAAACGGACAACAACAAAGTAATTTTATGGGCCCATGTCCCCCGAAATGATGAGCTGAAAAGCTGGATAAATTGTTCTTCTGCATTTGTGTGATCTGTGTCTTTAATAGAGGAAGGGCGAGGGGTGGTGAAAGTCCAACAGATGGCTGCATTGCAAGTTTATCAATAAAAGGAGGATTATCACTTTTGATAAAAGTATAAAGAATGAGGGCGCAGAAAGAGCGCTGGTGTGGTGAGGAAGTTTGGAGAAGGGGTGCCAGCTCAGGTATTGCCCTCGTCATCTGACCACGTTTCCAAACTACGAGGTCCATTCCAAAATTTACCTCGTGTTGCTTCAAAGCTGGATGTTAATATAATTAAACAAAATTAAATTCACCACTAAAATAATTGTTATGGTATAAACTCCATCCATGCTTCCTATCGAGTGGCGCTACAATCGTTAATTGACATTATTAGAACTAGGCGAGAACCCGTTGTTTCTCTTTATGATACACATTTTTAGACATGATATTACCATCTGTGGTAGGTTGTGTTGGCGGTAATTAAATAAGAAAAAGTTATATGGTAGAGTTTTGTCAAAGTATATGCTATACTGAGATACATGTTATAAAAGCAATTATAATGAGAAGCTTAGTAATTGCTATAACTCTTTTATCAGCATAGCCAGATTAAATTAAATTCTGTGTTAATTTAGGAATGCTTATTAAAATAATAATTTTTTATTTAAATTTTACATATCAGGATAAAATTTTGTGACATTTTCAGATGTCTCTGGCTTTGACGTATAGATTCGTATTAAAACTGGTGTTTTACGGTTTTGAAATTATTTGCTAATCTAAATAATCTAAGTAATTTTAAAATTACTATAAACTCAAATACATAGTTATATTTTTGGAAAATCTTGGCTAAACGCATAAGCATTTAATGAATAAATGAGTATTATTTTATAATCACTTATTTCTGTAAATTCCTGATCCTTGTTAAGAGTGATTATTTTCTATGGTATTAGTTTGTGTTTTTAGCATAGATCTATTTTGTAGATTCCTAATTTTTGAAAATTTAAAAAAAATAAGCTGTAATTATTTAATTAGCATATTAGAAAGTATCTTTCCGAAGATGAGATCGGAATAGAATTCTTTAGACAATGTAATTAAATTATTGGTCCGTGGTTAGCAGCCTTTTTAATGGTATTCTGAGTAAATTTTGTGAAATCACTATTAATCCTTATTTCAAGGTATTACATGAATTACCACTAATTTTAAAGCAATATATAGTATAAAAATATAATTATAAACGACAATTTACCTGTAGCTCCTTGATGCATTCTGAATATATACGTATATAGCTGCTTTTAAATCTAAAAGTTTAAGAGTGGTATGGATTATAAAACAAGGAAAATTTATCGCTGGCTTCATACTTAAACATTGTTTCAATCATTTTGTTTAATAAGCGATTGCAGCGCCATTCAATGGGAGTCAGCTCACTAGCAAGAAGCTGCCGATTTAAAACGTATCATTTTCAGCTAATCGTATCACAGTTGAGATCCAGCAGATTATTCAGGGTTCCTTGAGGTTAGAACTTGCAAGTTTATTACTTTTAAAACTTTCATAAACTATACTTTAAATGAATGAAAAATTTCTATCGCACTAATATATAAAATAATATCATACTTTCTTGCATATAAAATTGGGCAGACCGAGCATAGGCAATGCAAAACTTCAGCATCTCCAAACTTTTTCAGTGTGTAAATATAATCACTAATTTATTTAATTTCGTACGCGATATCAAAATCCATCAACAATCGACTAGCACTCCTTTTAAAGCTTCCAATTACGGTAGAAGGGGGTATTAATAAGTTTTCTGGTGCAGAAAAGTTTTTTGCGAGCCTGAAATTTCAATATAAATAAAAAAATGAAGGATAATAATTATTAATAAATGAAAATGAATTAAAAATATTGTACTGTTAATTTTTTTCGTAAATAAATACGAAAGTAGCAAAGAGTGCTACATGTGTGTTTATTTTAACCGTAAGGTTCTACAGTTGTTTATTTTTCAGCTGCAATTTTTTAAATCTTTATAAACGAGAGTAAGGTATACAAGAATAGTAACATTTATTTTGAAGTTTAAATTTAATTAAAATTAATTAAAAATTAGTAATTGCACAGTTAAAACTTATCTAGGTCGAGCCAAAAATTGTATTATTCTTTTATATTGACCAATAATTAAATAATTAAAAATTAATTAGAAAGGCAAAATTTAGCTGCAGCACCCCCACGGATACAGTGCAAGAACCGCCACTGCTTGTGAAATGATAAACCTTTCACGTCAGAAACACAATATATAATTCAAAGGGTAGGTATAACAAAGGATAGAATAATGAAATTAAAGTTAAATAATTTGTATTTTTCATGTTTATTTTTTTTATAAAAGTTAAACTTTTTTTTGTTGTTATTGTTTAAATTTCATTCCATGAATGTTCAAACAATTATTTATATATATACCCACCATAAGGATTCTTGGCGATGATTGATTTCTCAGCTTCCAAAGGTGTGGATTCACCTTCAGCACTTACTGCCATGACTCTGAATTTATATTCTTGACCTAAAAATGGAAGGAAAAAAATATATTATAAATTTTAATAGAGATTATAATACTAATAGAGATAATTCCAAATAAAATGAAAGGAAATTATTAGTTTTAGTCTCTTCTATGTAATCGTAAAATTTAATACTAAGTCTAATTTCTTAATCGTCCGCAAAATAATATGAATGTAGGCAGGGGTATTGGAAGTTTGCATGTACCGTGATATTTTATATAAAAAATTTTGTACAACAGCATGATATCGCGTTATTTCAAAATTTGTTACCAAAGAAATTGCAGAAATAAGTTATGTTCGCTAATCAAATATGTAAATTAAACAAACTGGTCTTTAGAAAACTTTTAATATGCATATGAGATCTGACTTTTATACTATAATATAAAATTTAATATGTATATTTAGTCTGTGACTAGAATTTTACTGGCAAGCAGTTCGGTGCATGTGACACGGTAGAACAAATAAACAGATAAGAGGCTTGTAGTAAAATTTTTATAATTCATTAGGGATAAATTTCTTTTTGAATGAAAGCATATTAAAAACTAGCATTCTCAGAATCTTATAATACGTTATAAAAGTTTCACAACATATCATAGTTTTGATTGTTTATAATTAAACTATTTAGTCATACAACAAAGCACCGTTTATATGTTTCTCATTTATATGTCGTTTCATCCCATTCCTAATTCATTCGTAGCCATTAAAATGATAAAGTACTCCGTTTTATACGACACAAAGCTTCGATTATAAGCCGTTTACCCTCTTTCTAAAATGCTCATATTTTCTGCCTCAGTCATTATTTCTCCGTTCCTAATAAAGAGGAAACTTTTCCTAGAAAGCAGCGGCGGGGGAGAAAATAACACCCTTTTCCTAGCCGCCATCTCCAATTGAAGGCCCACATACGTATATGCACATCAATAAGAAATGTATGATTAGTACACAAGATATGCAATGAAGATACGATTTTTCTCACTTCTATAATAAATATTTAATATTAAAATTGAATTGTTTCCGTACCATATAATAATATACTAGAACTATATTAAAAATTTAAAATTCTTACATTTAAATCAATTTAAATTAGTAGCATTAAATAATCAAATTTGTTTATTAAAATTTCGATTATACGTCGTGTTACGTCAGTTTCTAAATATAAATGATGCTTTAATGTATTTGAAAGGGAGCCAGTAATGACACTTTACCAGGAAGCAAATTGTTAAGTTCGAGCTCTGGTTTGCTTGAACGTCCAGCGGGTACCCATCGTCCAGTGCCCATGTCCATTTTCTCCACCGCATAGAATTCAATGGGAGATCCTCCATCATCTTGGGGTTCCTTCCACTTCAATTTACAGCCTTCAGCATTGATATCCGAAATGTCCAAAGGTCCCCCGGGCTTGCCAGGCTTATCTGTAATATGGTTGTAGATACATTTAATTCTCCGCTATTAGCAATATTTAATAGTACGCATGCAATCTCCATTTACTAACTATTTTTAACGCATTATACTTCGACTTTTTCTTACCGAATACTCATTTACATTATCATTAAGACTAATTATTATTGTAATTAAGAAAAAATCAAAACCGGATGAACATATTATGTAATAGATTTTATATCAGTGAGATGCATCTCAACCATTTAAGGATGAAGATTATTGCGATTAACTGATGGTTAACAAATTACGTGCCAAGTGTATTCAAATAAAAAAAGTATACTACTCTAATTGGCCACTTCTATTAATTTGGATACTGTGACCTACATACCTATCAAATTCAAAAAAAAAAAAATCATTTTTTTATATGGTGGCGACCAATGTATTAACGAAATAGACAAGCAGACGGTTACAAAATCCTTGGAATTTTAATTTGCAAAATTATTTGTATATGTTACGAGTTAAAGGGATAGACAATTTATATAATGGGAAACTGAGAGATACGCTTACTTTTCTATCAAGCAATGCACGCATATTTCAAAATGTTTAAATTATATAAAAGTGCTTTTCTAATTTTTTCTGAATCAATTCTTCTGCATCTGAGATACGTATTACAAAACTTTAAAGTAGAAATTAATTTTAATAAATAAAATAGTCGTCCATATACCTGGAAATTACATTTTCAATCCTGCATTGTCATAAAGAATAAAGTTAATGAAATATAATATTTATTTTTCTTTCCAGCTGTCTATTCCCGCTTGGCCCAAGTAGGGATCGGTGACGATGTTTGGTCCAAGTAGGGGTCGGTGACGATGTTTGGCCCAAGTACGGGTTGGTGATGTTTGGCCCAAATAGGGGTCGGTGACGCTGTCGCAGAGAATGATGACAACGACATGTAATTGTTTCGACATAGCGTGTCCCTATGGTCTTGGGAGACGGGTTGAAGGTCTCCAACGGGGGCGTCGAGCCGTTGCGGTAGTGCCTGTGAGAATGGTTGTGGCGGTAACTATAGTTGATCCGTGAACCCCAATATCTTGTCAGTGTACGAGTTCACGAAGGCAGGGATTGGGTGCACCGTAATTGACTGTCTATTCCCGAATAAGTTATTGCTTTTACAATTTTTTCTGATATTCAGAACAAAACTCTTGAACATGAGAATTTTATTCTCAGTAGTCTACTGTTTTTAGATAAAATGTCGAAAAGATAGAACAAATTAAATGTATATGCATAGTAGGCCATCACTGGCTTAAAGGCTTAGTAGCATGGCTGAGGAATTTCAGTCGGAAGTTTGTCAATTCAAGCTTTAGTCTGTGGTTTTATAACCAATGTTATTCAAGAACTGGTAGACCAATGTGTATTTTAGAATCTGACTGTGGTAGGGATGGCTGTTGGAGGTTTTCCTGTTTTTCTCCGAGTGGAACACAAATATGGACCAACTCCACCTGAAACCCTCCGCGGGGGCAACCTACCCCAATACACTGGAGATAATGTCAGATTCGTATTTCAAATTATACCTAGGTACTACAAAGTCGCTATGACTAAAAGAGGTTGTCCCACTCCCTTTTTATCATGATTCAAGGTTTGATTCTGCAAATAAAACTATTTGCATTTTTTTTGTTTTACTAGCTTTCTATATTTTAAAAAGTAGTATTGTGATATTCTTGTTTGGAACACATTAGAATTCGTTTAGAATTAAATACTATAAGTTAATTTTTATGGGCATTGAGCAACAAAGCAAGCACACCAAATAAAGACAATAAATATCTTTAAACTTACCCAAAACAACTAAATTAACAATAGCCTCATCTTTTCCAGAAGCATTGTCAACGCACAGTTTGTATTCGCCAACATCTCTCCTATCTGCCGAATTGATGGTGAGTTTAGTTCGATAATCTTCAGTTTCGATGGTAATTCGTCCACCTGACTTCAACTGCTCTTTTCCTAGGAACCACAGTTTTTTCGGTGGTGGTTCACCAATCACTTTTGCGTCCAATTTGACAGTCTGCCCAGCTCTGACGGTAATATCTTTTAAACCAGAGATCTGAGGTGCCACTGCAGGATAGAATTCATTCAGGTCAAATAACTAATCAATATTCACTCAAACTTAAGTTATGAAAAAAGAGCTATTTACTTTTCAACGGCATAGAAATTCCATTTATTTAATCTTTTGAATCATATTCCAGAAAAGAATTCTGGTAAATATGTCAGACACGAAATGTTATTTCATTCCATTTAAAAAATTATTTTTGATTGTTGTATAAAAATAAAGCGCGTTTAGAATCTTCATGTTGTATTTCAATTTTAGCAAGTTAACTCACTTTTAATGTTACTTTTATTTCATTCTAAGAACAAATACATCAATGAAAAACAGAAAATTATGATATTATATTGCTGAAGATATTTTAATAGTTACCATGTCTGGAATTATTTCTTTCTCGTATTTAATTTGTTGAAAGTCTACTTTTGAAATGCAGAACTAGAAAATCAAATTAATCACGAAAGAGCCTGGCCCTCTTATGTTTCTTATTTGTTTCCTTCGAGTAACAAAATTCTGGAAATATTTGCAAGTTCTTAGAATTTCTAGAATAGAGTTCAAAAACTCATACGGGAAATAAAAGAAGGGAAATATACACAAAAACAACATTATTTTGTCTAGGAAAGATAAAATGTCACACTCTGGATATTTCTGATACAACTGAATTACCATGTAAATACAAATTTATACGCACACACATAATTTATATAAACTTTAAATACAGGGTAATCTAAAAATAAGTTGACTTATACAGAAAGTTATGCAGCTGTAATTAATGATCTGATTGATACTGAAATTTGCAGACATGCTATTCAAATTATGAGCTCAACAAATCTACAATAAAAAATAGTACGTAAGTTACTCCATAGAGGGCGCTTTTGGAGTTAAATGCACATTGGAAATGTAAGGGAATGTTGAAAAAAAAACCATGTTTATTTCACAAAACAGCAGCATATGACACTGCTCTCCGTAGCGTATTTTAACATTTGTAGTCGATGGCCAGTAAACTTAACTGCTACCGTCAGATAATCACCTGTGTTATTGCGAACTGGTAGTGTAATACTACTCTCTTCTGTTCTAAACTTACAGTTGCTCCATGATTAAACACATGCTTTACGTACTCAGGATTTTTAGAACTAAACTGAAGGGTAAATATTATTGTCGTGCATTGTTTGGTTGTGCTAAAGCTTGAATGATTTTCCAGTAACTGCTCAACATTGATATGTCAACCTCTTCAGTAAAGTGATCATAGATTGGTCTCGTCTTCTACCTCGTTAAATATTTAGCCCGACAAAATTCGCGAATAGCAACTACACAATTACCAGGACTTTCGTAAAAAAATATACTTGACCATAATCGCACGCTCTTCTAAATTCAAATTCATCGTGGCTGTTACTAATAATAAGATCATAAAGATTATTAATAGGGAAAATGTCGGCTGGGTTCCTGGCTTGTATGCAAATCGTAGAATTTTTCTTTGCACAAAGACTGAAAAATACACAATTTGCACCACTTTTTAAATAAAAAGAAAATAGTTATAGAAAACTTTTGCAAATTTTTTTTTACTCAATCGCCTCTAAAGAGCATTAACACTCTAAAAATATCTAATGTCAGTCTTACAGCTTATCAAACAAACACAACTCAGCAAACATTTTATTCTTCAAACTCTTAACGAACTAACTTGAACTGGTCAATTACTGCTATTTTTACACTCATCTGGTCCATTGGCCAATTCTAAATCGCTGTTTAGCACAGTTCAAGGCTTTTTCTCATTAAGGTTTCATATTAACTCTGGGACTGAGTAGAAGTGAATATGCACTGGCCCTCAATGAACTATCTAAGTCAAGTCTTAAAACTTATTCAAACGCAACTCAGCATAGTTCTTATTTTTATCCACAGACGACTAAATTGAACTGTTTAACTACTATTAATCTTAAATTCATCTGGCACACTGGCCAAATCTAAATTGCTTTTTAGCTTAAAGCTTTTTCTCATTATGTTCGGCATTAACTTTCAGTAGAAGTGCAGATGCACTGGCACCCAGTGAAATGTCTAAGCCATGTCCATCTTAAAACTTATATAAGTTTTTATCTAAAGTTTTTACTAATTTAATTTAAAGCGAAAAGCGCCCTCTGTAAGAAAATTTCGGAACTGTTTATTATTATTGCATAATCATTGATCGTTTATTTTGAATTGCATGGCTACAAATTTTGTTTCAATCCGACTATAAATTGCAGCTACAGAACTCTCTGAATAAACCAACTTATTTTATGATCACCCTGTACAATATACGAAGTGGTGTCAAAAGTTTCAACAGTAACATGCCAACAGATCGAAGCCAAAGGAGCACCGACATTCAAAAGACGTACTGTGTGCATCGGTACCTGTGCAGCTTGGAACTATTACTTGCGTTTTAGTGACCACTATCGTGACACAACATTAACAAACAACAAACGTGGAATTTTGAGTGAAACTTGGCAAATCTGCAACATAGACATTGCAGATGATGCAGCAAGTTCTTAAGTATTTTGAGTTGCTCGAGCGCCTCAAGAGCAAAAAAAACTGGAAAAAGATGAAAGATCCAACGCGAATCGCAGAAGGGGCTTGTCACGCTTCAAGAAGTGGACTTCCATTACACACTCCAGAAGAGGATTATCTAAGAACGCTGCATTGTGGTACAAGAAGACTATTTTGAAGGGGGAAGTGTGTCTACATAGATAAACAAACTAGTTCCTTAACAACAGAGCTAGTCTCGAAACTTCTTGATATCAACTTGTATTCTTTCAAATATATGAAATTTTTTAAAAACTTCTATTGGTAAGAATAATAGGACTAAATGGCATATTTGTTTCCACATTCCGTTTTCCTTGTAACACAATTCAAAATATTACCGGGAAAATTTATATTTGTCATCTGAGATGTTTATCAGAATTTCATTTAAAAATATTACACAAACGATTAAATAAACATTCTGAATAAATGAAATTTCTGCGGTGTTGAAAAGGAAATATGATTTTGATATCTGAAATCAATGCAACTTACAAAATCTGGGCTTGGCAGTCACTGGAGAACTAGGATCACTAGGTTCACTAGGACCGGCTTTATTCACAGCCCGAACGCGGAAATTATACTCCATTCCTTCAATGAGATCAGATACTCGGGCTTCACATTTATCACCAATTGTCTCAGTAGCTTTCTGCCATTTTGTACTGTATTTGTCTTTCTTTTCGATGATGTAGCTTGTGATTGGAGCTCCTCCATCGCTTTCGGGTGGTTTCCACATAAGATCTGCATAATGTTTGGCCCAGTCATGCGCTGTAGGCTTGCCTGGTTTGCCAGGTTCATCTGGAAAAAAAGTTCTTTAAATAAACAGATACTTAAGAATAAAAAAGAAACTGTTTAGATTGAGTAAATCATTTTCAATCTGTTCACTGTCGTTAATTTTAGTAATCTAAACATCTGCTTCAAAACTTTAAATGTACAGAGGAACTGCAATTTCTTTCAAATGCTACTAAAATTTTCCTAAAATTAAATGCACTTATAAAATAAACAGCCGGGAAGCAGCAGCGTAGAGGTAAGTATCGATTCCTCGCGCATCAGTTTTGGATGGGGTGGTAAGAAGAGACACTATTAGCGCGTTTATCTCACCTTAAAAAGCAAATATTTTGAAGAGGGCAAGAAAAACATTTATCCTTTTTATGCCACTGGGCCGAAGTTAAATTTCAAAAGCGTTGTCATGAAAAAGAAATGCATTCTTTCCAAACGAATTTCTAAATGTGTTACTATTAAAATTGGTAATACATCTTTACTTTTGTCTTAAAATGCCATTTATAGTTTGCTAGTATGAAAATATATTAATTATGAACTATTAAACTTATTTTAAATATATATTAATAACCATAATTAAATAATGTGTTTGATTTGGAAATTAAAAATAATTTTTACGTCATCATGTATGAGACAAGGCTAAAGATGTCTACAGATTAATATATGTCTCAAGATAATTTTAAACTGAAGAATTAAAGCAAGAAAACTGTCACCATGTACCTCAAAAAGGAAGGGTCTTTATAGATAAGTGATTATATTTTACAAAAAAACGAATAAATTCTTCGTTATAAAGAAAGCAGCACCTACTGAAAGCATCGAGTAATTTTACGCTATTGACTCAATAATTTGAAATTTGCTCTCTAATTTTTTATTTGTTAACGGAGATTTACATCCCTTAAAAATCAACGACAATCAAAGCTAGCTTTAAAATTTCCAACAATTAATCTCTTCAAAAATGTGAAAACAACCTCTTTAAATATTTTCAAATTCCAGCATTCATTCTGTTATTAAATAATTGCTAAGAATACCGCAGAAATATTTCTTACTGAAGGGATTCTTTGCAACAGTTCCTGTTGATGTTTCCAATGGTTCGGATTCTCCTTCTGGATTGACGGCTTTAACTCTGAATTTGTATTCTTTTCCAGGAATTAAACCAGAAATTTCAGCTTCGGGGTCTTTGGTGGTGGTGACAGGAATCCACCTGCCAGTATCAGTGTCCATCTTCTCCACCACATACTCTTTGACAGGTTGGCCTCCATCGTCTTCTGGTTTGTCCCACTTTAACTTGCAACCCTCCGCATGGACGTCAGATACCTCCAAAGGCCCTTTTGGTTTACTTGGCTTGCCTGCAGAAAAAGAAAGAATACGCATTCATTAAGTGATTGAATTTTTTTGTTAAGAAGCCTTTGAATGTTCAGACTATGACAGCGAAAATTTATTAAACCAGGATTTCATAACTAGACAAAACCAGATATTCATAAAAATGTCTATGCATTTTTCTGAGAAATTTAATGATGGTGAATGTAGCCATCGAATGCAGCAAACTTTATGCCGACAAGTTAGCCATAGATAAACAGACAAAACATAATTTTAACTTTGAAGAATTGTTACTACTTCAGCCTATTATATTTATATATAATAATTGGCAAAATCAAAGAATGAATCTTCCAGTTCCAACCACTAAACAGATTTCGCCGATCTTTATTTCAAATGAAACCTCATGATCCAGATACATCCTTAACGGTCCCACCGCCCTCCATTTCCAAGAAATATCGCAAAATGGAACTTTGACAGAGTCCCCCTGCCACGAAACCTGGACCGAATTCACCACTTTGAAAGCATAGCTATGGGCTATTGATATTAAGGGCGAACAGCTGATCGCCTCAGACAGCTAGTAATCAATTAAATAATATTAACTACCAAAGCCAGAGGGAGTTGCTTGGCTATGCTAATCGTTAGGTTAATATTGTGACGTCTCGTTCGAGCTCATGTAAGAATTTCAAATAATTTTTGTGTATAAATATAATTTGTATATAACTGTAAATAATTTGTTTTTTTTTTATGAATGACTTGTTGTTTTTGATTTGGTTATTTGCTTTTAAAGTAAAATTGGCAGAATTTTGGTAGTGTTGAAGCATGGCTGTATCCGTAATAGTCGTCTTTTTTATTGAATTATTTATTAACTTAGGACACTCAGAAACAATTAAAACTTTCAGTGGAAAGTTACTCTAAACAAGGAGCAAGTGAAATAAAATCATACCTAGCACTGTGATTTCGACTTCCACTTCATCTTTGCCAGCGCTGTTGACAGCAGTGACTGTATATTTGCCAGTATCAGATCGTTTTGTTTTGCTTAGGATGAACAGTGTATGGTATTCTTCGTTGTCGATCTTCACCTTCTCGCCGTTCACCAGTTGTTCTCCTTTGAATGCCCATGTGATCTTCGGTGGAGGTTCACCCTTGACATCGGCATCGAGTTTCACCACGTTGCCGGCTTTGATGACCAGATTGCCAAGGTTGGTCCTATCGATGCGTGGTGCCACTAAAAGCATTTTGATATCAATTACACTTTCATAAAAATAATACAGTTCTTAGAATATTATTTTGGAGTTATACAATAATATTTTATAATTTTACATAATTTATTAAAAAGCGACGCAGTTATTTTTTTTAAAAATAGAGTTATTGTTTTCATAAAAAAGCCGAAAAACACATGCTCTAAATTTTTCTGTTTATGACTTTGGCATATCAAAACTGAAAAGTTGTGAGGAAAGTAGCATTTGATATGTTCATTAAGATTGAAAACTTTGCTTACTTTACCCAACTAGTCTTGGCATCATAAGACGCAAAAAATCTCTGAGAAATAAAAATTCTTTCACTGCTTTTATAACGAGAAATGAACAAGAAAAATTGTAAAATTTTTTTACTCACTAGTCATGACACCATAAGACGCAAAATATCTCTGAAAAATTCTATGTAATAGTGTTCGATTAAAATTAAAATTAAGGCCAGGAACAAAAACTATTTTTAAAAACTTCGTTAAAAGGGGTGTAGTGGAGCCGGAAAGCCATTCCGGCGTTGCTTTTTTTTGCGAGAAATAAACAAGAAAAATTGTAAAATCCTCTTCGAAACAGCGCGATTTTTGTCATCCATGTCAGAGCTTTCCAGCATTGCTTATTTTGCGACGACAACTTTGTTTGTTGAGTTCTCGCTCAAATGTGTTAAAACTACGTTTAACATGTGGAATATTAAGATTTGGTTTCATCGATGAAAGAGCTGAAGTGCATTGATCAAACTTTTTAAAGCTTAAAAGAAGTTTGAGACATTGATGTGTGTTAATAAATTTACTCTGAGAAGCTTCAATTCATACACATTTTTTTACGAGATACTGAGGAGTTTTTGTACTGTGTATTTTAAGCACTTTTCATATTATATCAGAACAATGTCTTTTTAAGCAAATAACATATCACTGTTCCTAAAAATTATCCAGCTTATTTAAAAACATGAGGATTAAAATATTGCCTGAATTAAAGGGTTTAAGAACAGAACAGTCAGAATAAAAGTATCTATTGATAACTTTAATTTTAAGATTTTGATAACGTTAACGGCTAATTTATCAACTGATTGAAATTTTACGTTAAGGAATTGAATTGAAATATATACAGAAATTTACTTCGCAATATTCATTCGATCGCTTTTACTTGGTACATAAAACCGAATGATATGCATCTCCTGATCGTGACATTCGTCACAAAATTAAATTCCATATTTGTAAATGTATCAGTTAAAATGAAGTATTATGAGAATTATTTTAAGTTTGCACACAACAGAAAGCAACGAAGAACGAATTAAAAAAATTAAGTGTATTTGCATGATAAAATAGAACTAGTTTTGCAAAAAAAAAAAATCAACATACGGGATCTAGGTTTAGCAACAACTGATTGGGATGGTTCGCTAGGCTCACTAGGACCTGCTTTGTTGAGAGCAATGACTCTGAATTCATATTCTTCTCTCTCTTCCAGATCTTCCACTGTGGCTGAGGTAGATGGTCCAGAAGTTTCTTTGGCTTTGTGCCACTTGTAAGTGCCCTTCTTCTTCTTCTCAATGAGATATCCTGTAATGGGCGCTCCACCGTCAGATTCTGGAGTCTTCCATTTCAAGTCAACGTGGTCACTGTCCCAATCTGTAGCTTCTGGCCTGCCAGGTTTACTTGGTTCATCTGTGCGATAAAAATTCCGGTTTAAATAAACTTAATTAAAAAGATATTTTTTAAAAACTCTTCAATTTGTGTACTAAACATCAGACATTTTTTTTTTATTTTAATTATTTTTCACTTTTTAATCTTGAGATAAATTTTTCTGAAACTAACTACCAGGTGGTACCACTGGTACGGAGCCAAAATTTAATTTAATAAGTGATTAACTGCTAATTAAGTTATAAATATTAAAACACACTACTGTCATCGAATGTATCAGATGTATGCAAAATTTCCAAAACTAACACATCAGGAACTGAGGGAAAAATCGAAACTTCCATTTTTACGAACGTAGAACTTCTCAAGTTAACTAAAAGTGCTTTAAAAATCTGAATGCCTATGAAAAAGATTTATAGTCTGATTAGATTCATTTAACGAAATAATGTTTATTGTTTATGTAACGAATAATAAGTTCTTCATAAACTCAAATGCAGGTTATTGTACATAAAAAATATACAATTAAAAAACCCTTCGATAATTATGGTTATCAGTTAGTTTGTTTACATTCAAGTTGTTTTATAACAGCAACGGATGCTCCAACAGCTACAAAAGAGTCTTGCCGAAAATGTTTTACGTGTCCCTTTGGTTGCTAACGAAGCTCTGATAATTACTAAATAAAAAAGTTTTCAGTTTTAAAAATATTGTGTGAAATAGGGATTCGTTCATTAAAAATCAGAAGAAGTAAATTAAATTTAATAATAAAAGAAAGTTTTTTTTCTTCTACATGACGGAACCTTTGTTGATATTTCTTAAAAGAAAATTTCAATAATGATTCATCTTTATTCTAAAGAATCAGCAACGTGTGATTGTAATCCCCACAACCTCCCAAGATAATTTTTATCATTTGGAGAACTTCGTCCTTTTTTAACACAATGATTTCATATTCCTTTATTTATTTGCAAACAAATCAGTATATGAAGGTAATTGCACTTTCTTTGTTCAATGAGAGCAAGAAGGTTATGTATGTTGAATTTATAGAAATAATTATGCTTCAAATAAAACGCAATGAAAAAGTTTTACTTAAAATATATATCAGTCGTAACCGAAAATGCCAGAAAACTTACATTTTAACAATTTTTCCATCTGTTTTATTCAGAGATTATATAATACAACCTATGCTTGGCGTAGCATGATCAATATTGGCTCTTGGGCCAATAAATCCCACATCAACAACAAAAAGCGAGATTATACAATGAATATATGAATGGGGAAATAAATCAACCCCAACGATTGTCTTAAACATGCAATATGATTGTCGTTTGTCTCTTCAACGTAATGTGCCTCTCTGCCATTGCTTTGATTTTTCATTTTAAAACGAATTAAACATTTGTTTCAGTTGAAGCCTCCTATTAATTTATGGATTTATTCATATTCTACAAAAAAATTATATAATTATCAGCCATGCCACCAGATGGCGCTAACTCTCTTTTAGAATTTCCAATTCCTGACGAGCTAAAACGCGCGAAGCAACGGAAACTTTAAGTGCAGATCGGCAACATGGCTGTTTTTCATAGAATTCCCAATCATTTTAAATAATTTCAGTTAATATAAATTAGTTGTTCCAGTTCTTGTGTCACCCAGCACCAAATAGTTTATTATAATGCACATTTGGACATTTTATCCCAAAGCTGAAGTGATCGGTACAAGATCTATTATCTTTTTTAACATTAGCACTTCTTATTTGTGTGACTTACCAAATGGATTCTTGGCTAGAATAGCTTTCTCTGACTGCAATTCATCTGAATCACCCTCCTTATTGACGGCCCTGACTCGGAACTTATAGTTCTTTCCTGGAACAAGGTTCTTGACGTCGAACTTGGGTTCCTCCGATCGTCCTGCGGGGACCCACATGCCAGTCTCAGTGTCCATTTTTTCGATCTCATAGTATTCAATGGGCGAACCTCCGTCGTCGTCGGGCTTTTTCCACTTCAAAGAGCAGCCTTCCTTTGACACGTTCGATACTTCCAAAGGACCGTTGGGACGCATAGGTTTGCCTGAAAGGAATGAAAATATAGGTGACTAATTCAACACATTTGGAATTTGTTTGAATTTTAATATTTGGAATTTGCTTCGATTTTAACATTAAACGCACCATGACCGGTCAAAATGACCCGTTGGAGACTTATGATTAGAAAATTGGTATATACTATTATTTCTTTCTCAATTAATTTTTCATTATTAATTGCCTTTCTCTTTTGTTTATTCTGATAAAGACGTGAAGTCTATGTTATAATTTATTTATTATATTTAATTATAAGGATATCTGATCAGAAAATATGATGTACAGTCGCGAAAAAAAGGATCCACCCAGCATTATTCTGCGGTTATTTATTACAAAAGAAAAGCGTAATTCAGACTAGTACTTCTAACTTCTAAATCCACTACTTACTTAAAACTGTAATCTCTACTTCAGCTTCATCACTTCCCGAAGAATTTGTTGCAGTGATGCAATATATTCCAGTGTGCTTTCTTGCTGCTTTTGGCAAGCAGAATTTGCTATTATAGTCCACATTGTTTATGTTGTAAACGTCACCATCATCGATGCGTTTCTTTTCAAAATGCCATTGCACTTTCGGAGGCGGTTCTCCGATGATATCCACGTCGAAGTTCACCATTTGGTTGGCTTTGACGATTATGTTCTTCAGATTCGTTCGATCGATGCGAGGTTTTACTGAAAAATAAATTATCAAAATTATCTTCAATCAGAATTATCAAAATCACAATTCAATCAATGCCTTTAAAATGCAGTTATAAATTCAAAAATATAGAGTTTTATGACAAATGTTCATGCATTCTAAGAACAGCGATGTGGTGCGAACTGTAATCATTCAGTCAGGACTGTGCTGTGCAGAGAAGTAGTGAACATGTGCCCATGATCATTTGTTAGTTGTTAGCAATTAACGTAAATATTTATCTTCTGCGTGTATATGTTTGCTTTTTTAAGATTTAAATAATTTATAAAGAACCAGCTGGTACCACAATTTTTTATTTAACACGTTATAAGGCCTTTTAGTAGTGGTATAATAAAATAACTTAGGTATTGAGATTAATTTAAGATAAGAAATTCATTTAGCATATTGAATGACATTATTTTTTGTTAATTAATTTTATTAATCAATAATTAATTACCAAGTCCAGACATTTCGTTATGGTTTGAGATAAGAAATTCGAACATCCAGGTTTTTGTTCGAGAACTTCAGGCGAGAACTTGCGCCAACCTTAAAAAATGCATTTAAAATTGATGAATTTGGTGGGAGGTTTATTCCCATGGCCTTAGAAAGGTTTAAATGAAAACAATGTAGCGATGTCACTAAACTTTGAGCTGCTCGTGTCGGTAATTTAATTTAATTTGGTCAAATATAATGTGAATACATTTATATTTTTAAAAAAATGTCGCAAGGAGAAAAATTGAGACAATTCCTTACATTTATTTACTTATTAAATAAAGAACTCTTGTAATACTGAAATTTTAATCTCATTATTAAATTAATATAATTATATTAAGAAATTTTAAAATAACCTAAAGCTAGAAAAATATATTCCGAGTCTACAAGTGAATTCTCTATTGTAGTCCGCCTCAAAGATGAATTTGCGTTAACATAAAATAAGTTGAAAAGAAAAAATTATAATCCAACTTCATTGTGGTAAATATATTTTTATGTAAATATTAATAATCATATTAATAATAATATTTAAAAAATTTTACACGTTACCGTTAGAAATTTATCTTCTGTGTTCGAACAGGTGCAGATGGTGTATCATTAAATAATCAAGATTTCACATTCCTGGCGATACTAATCTATATTCTAATCGATGACAGATAATTTTAACGTTCTCCTCTGTTATATCATGTCATGTTAAGGTTTATTTCTAATGATGTGAGTCAAAATGGGTAACATCAGTGTAATTCATAAGCGAGAACATAGATCTTTTCCTGCCTCCCTAACCT
The DNA here is from genome assembly GCA_013235015.1 of Araneus ventricosus. NCBI lineage: Eukaryota > Metazoa > Arthropoda > Arachnida > Araneae > Araneidae > Araneus > Araneus ventricosus. Next base: position 11,687 of record BGPR01006596.1, on the reverse strand, counting down.
TCAACTTTCCAGCGAGCTGAACCAACAACCCCCAAATTACCGGTCACCCCCCCCCCCCCGTTCAAAAAAGAAAGATAAAACAACATCTAAAGAAAAGAAGACTTTTACGAACTGATAGTGTAAAAGTGAAAATGCCTGTGCTGTACATACTGTAAATATTTCTTTCTTTTTGTTTGTTTTCTTTTTTTTCATAAATAAAATTCCCATGTCTTGCCCATCAAACCGTTCAGTGACCGGTCTGGTCACGAGTACGGGGGTAAGAGACGGCGTTCTGTTCTGTAAGGTAAGAAAAAACTGTACATTTGATTTTCGGATCATTTGAAAAAAGGAAAAGCCCTTTCTTGTTTCTCTCTCAGAATCCCAGTTTCTAAAAGCTGATTTGAGATTTCATCTATCCGTAATGCAACAATTAATAGATAATAAGTTTATTTTAATCCATTGAGCATGTTATTAAGTTGGAAATTTTTTCAGAGAAAGTGAAGTTGTCAACTCACGATTCTTTGGTTTAGCCAGATGAGGCGAAGTCGATTGGCTGGGTTCTCCCGGCCCGGCCTTGTTCACAGCCCGAACACGGAACTCGTATTTGTCTCCCTCGTTGAGACCTGTGACCTTTGCCTGCGGTATGTTTCCTTCCACCTCTTTCACTGGTGTCCAATCAGTGCTGTACTTGTCCTTCTTCTCCACAACGTAACCCGTGATAGGAGCCCCACCATCTCTCTTGGGTGGTTCCCACTTCAAATTAACAAAATCGGTGTCATAATCGGTGATCTCTGGGAGACCAGGTGGTCCTGGTTCGTCTAGGAATAAATAAAATGTAATAAGTGAAATGCATTTCAATAGAAAATTAGAAACAATATGATATTTATAGACTCACTTAGATTGTATAATTTCAATATTGTTTTATACTATTATAATAAGAAGATGGTTTTTTGTATTGTGCGTATTTCTTCACAATTGTGTCTCAAAAATATGTAGCAGGGGAAAAAATCTACACTTCCTACAATATGATCCATTAGATTTAATTAAACAGAAATGTATAATTTCAGAAATTGCAAGAGATTTCCAGCTTGCAAAACGTTTTACAATTAGGTTAGTTATTTCAGATTTGCATCTGTTTGAAAAATTAACAGTTCTTGGCTAATTGTAATTCAGAAAGAATTCTGTGTTCATGAATTCGTTAAGAATCACGAATGGTATTTCTGAACGAAATCAGATGACAAGGAAGGCACATAGATCTTCAGTCGATTATTCAAATTTCCACTCCATTGTGCAAAAACGGAAACGATATAGTGATATTTGGTCTACTTCGGTAAATTTGTTAAATCACATGTATTTTGAAAGTTGAATAGTTTTCGAGATATTTAGGAAAAACTAAAAAAGAGGGGATGAAATCAAAGATGGCGCAGCGAGCTCCCCCCCCCCCCCGGGCCGGGGGCTTTTAGTATGTGCATCATAAGCCCCTCACGAACATGTATACCAGTTTTCAAAACTATATTATTTAATGTTTTTTTCACCAAGATTTTAGACCTTCGTTGACTGGATTAAATAGGCACGACAAATCTTCGGTAAAATTGTGTCTTGAAACCGTGATCGTCCGAGCGCAAAGCCGAGACATCGCGCCTCAAAATGTCTTATAAAGACATACAATATTGTTTTGTTGGTCTTTTAGTTATTTAAAAATTATAATCTAAATAACACTTCACTTTTAAATTGAGCAAAGGGTGTACTGACAGATGAAAGAAATAATAACAGTATGAAAACATGTTAACATGCCAAATGTTTGGGGAAAATGAAATAAGTTTATTTAAGACAGTTACCATATGGATTTTTAGCCAAGGTGGCTCTTTCTGTTTCCAGAGGTTCCGATTCCCCTTCGTCGTTAAGAGCTTTGACTCGGAACTGATATTTCTTGCCAGGATCCAGCCCTGTTATTGGAGCCTCAGTCTTATCTTTGTCAACCCGACCCGCCGGAATCCATCTTCCAGTGGTGGGATCCATCCTCTCTAGAGCATATCCTGTGATGGGAGTTCCTCCATCATCTTTTGGTTTGTTCCATTTCAGTTTGCAACCTTCAGCATGGACATCAGATACTTCCAGTGGTCCTTCGGGCTTTGAAGGCTTGTCTGAAACACATTGATAAATCAATATAAGAATTTTGACATGAAAGCATATTTCACTTTCTGCAAGACAAACAAAATAATCAACACTTCGATCTCATTTTCTCGGTGATGAAATACAGGTTGAGAAAATTTTGAAAATGTCAAAAGATTCGTCCTCGACAGTATGATTTATCTCCACTTTTCAGGCCTCACCGAGTCCGAAACAAGAATTTGGGCAGATGGGAATTCTGTCGTTCTGTTCCTGCAGTAGAAATTCTTCTGTTCTTTTTTTTTTTTTTTGGTTCTGTGTTACAATAATTCGCAAGCGTAATGATCTGGATAAAATAAATTTCGTATGTGGTCTTTATACCCCAGTTGTAGACATATGCCAAATTTTGAACAAAATTTTTTAATGGAAAGATATACTTTTTTCAAAACATACTCGGTTTTATCCGCTATATTTATAGGATTAAATAAAACAGCACCATATTAATAGAGAGTATTTTAGCCTGCGCATTGTCTTTCACGATTAATGTGAATTTTATATACAATTTTAGTAACCGGATTTATTTATTTGCGCGTTGACAAGTCATCAACTGAAAATATTAAATATAACTCTTTGTGTACAAATAATCATTTTTAAAGAACATAGAAACTGAAAAAAAAGCACGACAATGGATAGCAAGAAGCATTTGCTTTCTTTTTTAGTTTCGATTATTACTGGCATTTTGTAAGTTTTCAAAAGGAAAATCATCATTGTTCATTATGTACTATATTTATTTCAGTAATAGAAAAGACGGCTTATTTTGTAAACTGACCCAAATAATATCCTGGATTTTGTAAATATAGCATAGATTTTCCTAGATTTGCTCGAAACAAATTGATGTATTTCTTAGATAATTAAAGCTTCTATTTTTCTGCTTCTTTTATTTGTGTGGATTTAATCATTCTGAAGGAGTTATGAGGAATGATGCAAATGCACGCAGCATATTACAAATTCTTAATTTGTGAATAATTAAGTGAAGTCATCTACATTCACTCAACAACACTCTCTCTGTCACTAATTCTTCTAAACTATCTACAGTTCAAAATGTTCGTTCTCTTTGTATGTTCTTCTTTTATCTGAAACAGACTAAACTTTTTGAATTATTAGTATTTTAATACGTTCATGATGTGAACGCGATAGCATTAATTTTCATTGTGATGTAAAATAACATGAATGCTATAACGTTCAAATTTATTATCATCGTTAACCCAAATACGATTATTAATTTAACCTACTAACATAAATATGATTAACATCGCTATTATTATATCACCCAGTTCTAAAATAAAAAAATGGGATGGAAAATTTCCACTCGTTGCAAAGTTCGATAGCATTAATTTTCATTGTGATGCCAAAATGTCACCCAATTCTAAAATTAAAATGTAATGAAAAATTTCCACTTAATGCTAAGTTCGATAGCATTAATTTTCATTGTTATGCTAAAACGTAATATCACTCAATTCTAAAATAGAAATGGTATGGAAACTTTCCACTTGATACTAAGTTCGATAGCTATAATTTTCATCGTCATGCCAAAAATTCCCAAAACATGAGTGCTATAACGTCCGAATTTATCATCATGGTCTTTCATTCAAATCATCATCATGCATTCAGTTCTGTAAATCTCAAAAAATATGATTATGAAACTTAATTCAAATACGATTATTAATTTAATCTACTAACTTAAATATAATTAAAATCATTATTATTATATTTCCCAACTCTAAAATAAAAATGGGATGGAAAATATCCACTCGATGCTAAGTTCGATACAAAGTCACATAAAATCAACGTTAAATTGTCTTAAATACATTGTATGAATACAATCATAAATAGGATTAACAACTCAATGTTAATTAGGAATTCACAAACAGTTTCTTGTCAAACATAAAATATTCAAAAATAATATACCAAGGAATATGATCTCAACTTCTTCTTCATCTTTTCCAGAGTTATTGACAGCGGCGAGTTTATATTTGCCGGACTGCTTGCGCACCCCATTCTTGATGCTGAGATGAGTATTATATTCCTCATTTTCTACTTTAATGGAATCTCCGATTTCCAAAGGTTTGCCACCGAATGTCCAAGTGCATGTGGGAGGTGGTTCACCAATGACCTCAACGTCCAGTTTCACGCTTTGACCGGCTTTCACAACGATTTGCTGCATATTGTCTCGTACGATTTTGGGAGCCACTGGAAGGAAAAGCAAGAAATTAGAATATTTCATAGAATGTTAGGTTACTTTAGAAAATGTCAGAAGTTAAACCTCGATTTCAAAAGAAAGATCTAAAGTATCTGATTAACTGGTTTGATTCTAGGAAAAACAGAAATTCAAAAGTTATAAAAGTTTTTTAAAAAATAGTATTATCCATTTCAACCTAATAGTCCATGAAGACATTTAATATTTTTCATTGGTTAGCTGAGATATAATGTTATTGCCCAATCAGCTGCAGCGAAATCTATAATAGATTTTTGCTTTAATTATAGTTGGAAAATACGGTCAGAGAAGGCTTTACATAAAATATTAATCATTACTTGCTGCCCTCACAAGTCATAGGTTATTATATCCTCAGAATCTGTAGTCGTTTGAGTTGCTTTGGATTTCATCGACTATAGAGCTTCAATTGTGTAGAGCAAGGAATCATACTATTACTATTTCTTCAAGGTCCAGTGAAATATGATTTCAAGATAATCGACACTTACAGGAAGAAGATAAGCTTGCAATTATACCAAAATAGTGAAATGGGATTCATTACTTGGTCTTAAATTCTAGTTCATTCAATTTTCACTCCGTCCTGTTTACAGTTTACTCCAATAAAATGCGATCATTCTAAAAATAATCTTCTACGTGTTGAAAATTCATAACTTTTGAGCGGAATTTTTAATTTCTTCCTTAATAAGAAGATTAAAAGCTAATTAAAGCTATAAAAGCTATAATTTTTACAGCTTTTATCAATCAAGTATGTATATTCTACACCCTGACGGGTAGGCCGGCCGCCGTGGGTCAAGAAGAAGAAGAAGTATGTATATTCCAATATATTTAAATTATCAGATTTAATCCAAATAAGTTAGGGTTATAAAATCACCTTAAATATGAATCAATGATTATAAAAGAAGATAAGTCATCTAATTTTTTTCCTAGTTACGAATTTAAAAATTTCCATTGACTCAAATGACACAAAGGGCAATAAAATGCCATAACTAACACCATTTATCTTTTCAATTTCTACAACCTTATAAAAATAGCCTCTAATTGCAATATTGCAAGTGAATGCACCCAGAAATAAGTAATAACTTCCTAGATTTACTTTGATAATCATTAATATGAAGATGATAAATATGATCAAGTACAATTACCTATACCACCACTTGTAAAATTTTCATGATTCCTGATGGAAACATTTTTAAAAAGTTAAATATTAAATAAAAACATTTTAGTAAATAATACATAATACTCACAGTATCTAGGCTTGGCAGTATGTGATTTGGTTGGTTCACTTGGTTCACCAGGTCCAGCTTTGTTGACAGCTTTAACCCTGAATTGGTAGTTGTTGCCATACTGAAGACCTTCAACCTTCGCTTCAGGTTTTGGACTAGATGTGGTGAGACAAGGCTCCCAGCCTGGGCCATAACGCTCTTTCTTTTCTACAATATATCCCGTGATGGGAGCTCCACCGTCGTTCTTAGGAGGAGTCCATTTCAGATCAACGTGGTTTTCATCCCAGTCTACGATTTCGGGTGTTCCAGGTGCGCCAGGTTCATCTAGATATTATAATCATTGCAAATAATTAGTGATTTGGCACATTTACTATCTGCTTTAATCCTTTCCTGCTCCAGTTATTATTTGTTAGAAAAAAAAATAATGAAGCTTTGAAAATAACAACATAGATGTAACTCATATTTAAAATTTATCACTTATTACACATTAATTATCTTTTTAATTGGTTGTTAAAATTATTCATTTATCATTCATTTGTTTCCAGGTCATGTTGCCCTATAAGCCTCATCAAACCCTCTCCAAACCAAAGAGGAAATGCGGTGTGAAAAGCACGTTACTCCGGTGATACCAAACGGCATCACAGCCCCAGAAAGTGTTAATTGAATGCAATTTTGTAATCGGGAAGTGAATCCCAGATGTGTAATTTCATAATATAGCTGCTTTCGTAAATTACAGGGTGGTCATAAATTATTGAACCCATTTCAAAAATTAACAAAAAAAACTAAGAATGTTAGAACTGCGTTTTTTTTAAATAAGAGAGCAAATAAAAAAGTTTTCTTCAGATAGGATGCGTACTATTACGGCGTTTTAATTTTGCTACGGCAAGAGATTTCCATACGCAATGGATACCGATCAGCAGAAGCCGATGCGCGTTTTCTGGTTTCCCTTTTTAGTTTTTATTGAATATCTGTAAAACTATTTAGTTTTCTCAAATTAAAATTTTTTTAACAAATTCAAGAACGTAAAATTCCCTACAAATGCATGCTTTTATTTTTCTTCTAGATTTAATAGTTCCGCAGATACAGGTTCTCAAAAAATGGCAGATGTCAAATAATTTACGACCACCTAGACCACCTTCACGGCGCATTACCTATCTGAAAACTTTTTTAAATGCGCTTTCATTTAGAAAAAATCGTAGTTGTGACATTATTAGTTTTTTTTTTCATTGTTATTTTTTGAAATGGGTCCAAATAATTTATGATAACCCTGTATTACAGACAAAAACTGTCATGCTGCGTTTTTAATATATTTAATTATAATAATTTAATAATATTAATTATTATTAATTGCATTAAGTAATGCGCCGTGTTGCAATTTAGCAAGTGCCGCCGGTAAGACCGTTTCTGAAGAGAGAATCATCTCGCGCTAGATACAGTTCCTGCTCAACCGCTTTCCCTGATCTCTCAACGCAAAATATCCCTGTTCAGTTTGTCATCTGTTCCTGATTTTCCTATTATATGGACAATTGGTTATTTTTAACATGAAGTACATTAAATGTTAATTGGAGAGCTAAATTACTGAAATAAACTTCGATGCGTTCCTTAAAAAAAATGGTTGTTATAGAAACGACTACTTGCAAGCTGGTCATACATTATTTGTCTAAGTGAATGCAAGCTCATTACTGACATTAGTTAAAAATAAGAAAATTTTATCCTTTGGATTTTTCTTATTTTATTAAAGATATAATTAATGCTACTATTTGGTGTAATATAAGTTTATATATTCCTCATTGGTAAAACTTTATTACCGAGGGGAAAATTTGATACCTTCGACTCGGAACTTTTTCAATCACTAATCTAAGCCATTAATGAAAATGATTCCATGGAAACTCCATGTTGAAAGTTCCATTATATTAGAGAGTATTCCAAGATATTAGAGAGTATGGTGAAAGATCAAGTGATTTTCATTTTCTTACCGTAAGGATTCTTGGCTACTGTTGCCCTGTCCGTAACCAGGGGTTCAGATTCTCCTTCCGGATTGATTGCTTTCACTCTGAACTGATATTCCTTGCCAGGGGTCAATCCAGTGACGTCCATCTCTGGAATATCCGTTCTGCCGACCGGTACCCAGTTGCCGGTGGATGTGTCTAATTTCTCTACGGCGTATCCGGCAATAGGCTTTCCGCCATCGTCTTCAGGTTTGGACCACTTCAACTTGCAGCCCTTGGCCGTAACATCGCTAACCTTGAGAGGACCAGTTGGTCTGCTGGGTGCACCTGGAAAAAGTATTTATGGAAAAAAAGTCATTAAAGTGATAAATAACAGAAAGTGCAGTTTAGGACACGCATCCATTCTTTTCCTAACTTCCAATTCAAAATTTTCTGAAGTTAGACAAATATAAATTGTTATGAAACTGCAATGTCACTTCCCTGCCATGATAGTCTTAAGATTGGAAACAGGAATATACAGCGATTCGTATCGGAGGGAAGCCTCTGACCTTGGCGACCATTTTGCGACTTGGCGACAAAATGAAGGATCTCGAAAATGCTCGAATTAGCATCCAATCTCTATTAGGAAGGGAGATGTAGAGAATGCTCTAGATGTCACGTCACTTACTGTTTGTAAAGAGTATAAATACTGAGCCTAATGAAACAAGGGATCAGTTCTTTTTTGTCTTTTTTTCATTAGTAAACCTTTCTCAGTGACATCAACCTTTTCGCCAGCAAGCCATCCAGTGAAAACATTTTAAAATGTCTGATTGTGTCTTCAGCTTTTGTACTTTGTTTGGACAAAACCGCCTGTATTTTTGTGCGTTTTGTTAATAGGTAATTGTCTCATACAGTCAAGCCACCGTCAGACAGTAACAAGAGAGACAAACTCCTTATGAACAACCCTAGGGAAATCTGAGAAAAATAAAAAAACTGCTTGAATACAAATTCCCTATACATCCTTAGATTCGTACTCCACGGAAATTTTCACCGTGCATATGGTACAAGCACGGAAGAACGTGGATTTTTAGGAACAAGTGTAATCAACTGCCATGATACCAAAAGTACAAAGAATTTGTGTCAAAATTAATATTATTATTATTTTATTATTTCTTTGCTCATTTTTTAATCATAACAGTTTTTTCTGATATTTGTGTTTAATTGTGCGTATTTTCCAAACTTTTTTGTGCGTTTCCTGCATGCTTTATATTTAATCAAGTTCTGTTGTTTAAATGTTTTTTTATCATTTCTGTCTGTAAATGTCAAACTCTTTAAGAGTGTGTTGCCTAGACAAGGCATATATTCGTTCTGGTTCAGTAGTTTCTCCATGTTTAAGTTTTATGTTTTTTCAGACATTTAAACTGTGGGGGAGGGGAGAATTTAAAGTTGTTCGGGGTATGGCATTCGCGTGGGTTCCCAGGGCCCTGTGGTGGAAATTGTTGTACTCATCCTACCTGCACCCACCCAACTCGTTATATAACCCTTGAGGTTATAGGCATCAGGGGTGTGGGGTTGCGTCATGTCATGTTAGACGCTGACCACTATTGTTGGTGTTGTCACTGTCATTAATAGCATCATTGATGTCTGCGTGTGGTGCTAATTTGTGCAAGTGCTGTTCTTTCCGTGTTACTTGTGCTTCGAGTTTTCTGGAATATTCGTTAAATAAAGTGTCATTTTCAATTATCCATCTTTTTGGACTGCTTTCAACGTGCACCCGACGGACTATTTTTCGCAACAATATTAACCTTCCGTTAGTCGAAGTATCTAATAGATGCGCATACAGTCTGCAACTATCAGCTGTTTCTAACGCATTGCAATCTGAATTTTTCTTATAGAATGCTCATTTACATTCTGGTTAGGAATAAATATTGTGGTTATAAGGAAAAAAAATATCGAAACCGGATAAATTTATACAATAGATTTAAATTCCTGAGAAACGCTGCGACCATTTATGGAAAAAAAAGGATTCCGATACAAGTAGAGTTAATGAAGCTGAAGCCTTAGTTCCCAGGATGAATCAAGCAACACCTTATACGAACTCGTCAAATTGGTGGATATCAGAGACCTGAGACTATCCATTGAATATGAGTCACCAAATAATACATAAAATTAAAGCTTTACAGAGGACTAATCTGTAAAGATGACTTCAGCACATCTTGCATATGCGATAAAAAAAGAAATTAAGAAAAAAACTACAGGACATTAATCCCTTGGCATATAATTTTATTTAGCCTCCTAATAAGATGCCACCACCCATTTGGGATATTTATTACTATTTCAATCTATTTCAGATGGTAAAGGATACTTGAGACATTTAAGCATGTCCAGATGATTTTTGTATTTAAAATTATTTGTTACGTTGTCCTAAATACGGTTTTAAATAGCAAATATTATGTAATTCGATGCGCGTGTCAGAGACGTCATTGTATGTTAAGAGGTTAATCTTCAGTTATTGAAAAGTTGGAATTAGTACATTTCCACTCTCCTTTTATTCATACATCAATGTATACAGACTATATAATTTCCAATTAAATTATTCTTTTAAATCACTTTATTCGAAATTCAGTGCACAGCTTTTAATTCTTTTTGCAGTAAACTGAATTTTGAAATCTATAATATCTTGACCATATCTGTATGAAAAAATATTCTTCTATGACTTCTTACTGATGAATTTGAATTTTTTTTAAATTATCTTGCGGACAAAATTTATTTGATATTTCACCATAAATTTTAAATTAAGAATATAATAAGGTTAAACAAAAAAATTAATGTGTTATTTTAGAAAGTTAAAAAATTTTTAAGAAAATGTCTTTTGATACTTATCAAAATTTTATAAATGGTGCGATTACACTTTAAATACAAAAAGTAAGTTTTAATTAACAGATGCCTTCCACTATTTAAAATATTTCTTATATTTTTTTTAGTTAATTTTCCATTTATTTAAATATTTTAAATTTATTTATCTCAAACGCAATTAATGTAACTGTTAAAAATAATTTGTGGCAATGCATTTATTTATAAAACCAAAAATAAATCTAAAACTATTCGTTGATCCCATGTTCAAAGTATTGGTCACTTAAAATGTTTCTCAAAAATTTATATATAGGGTTATACACACCCTTATTGTCACACAAGGAACGCATTCCCACTGAATTTACTATACAGTACAACCTCGGAAATCCGGACTGCCCGGGGGGTTGGAAGGTCCGGATTTCGGAAATATCCGGATTTTAGATATCTTACTTAAACCAATAGAGATGTCAAGGTTCTGATGCCACCGTGTAGGTAAGTTAAAGTCACAATTAAGCGCGCATGTGCAGATGTCTTCAGAACAGACCCGGGAGTCGCAAGGCAACGGCAAATGGTTGCCTTGGTAACGCCTCTGACGTTTGCGCATGCTCAACCAATCGAGACGTATGCTGATCTACACGCTGACGTCAATTCCAACACCTCCATATTAAGGGGTCTATTCTGGTACCCCGGTTGGGTTGGGAGACGTCACTTTTCCCGTTGTTAATGCGGAAAAAGTGACGTCTCCCCAACCCAACCGGGGTACCAGAATAGACCCGAAAAACACGTTTTAAACAATAAAAACATAAAGAGACATTAAAAAATGATACAAAACAAAAAGAACAAAGATACAAAGACAAAAAAAAATAGTAGTTTAAAATAAATAGAATGACTGGAATTTCCGCATCTTGCCTCAAGGGTTCTAGTTTAAAATTTATTTAGCTAATTTTTTTTCTCGTCATGAGTTGAAAAAAATCATCCGGTTTTCGGAGGCTTCCGGGTTTTAGAAGTCCGGATTTTCGAGGTCGGACTGTATTTTGAAAAGTAATCCAAAATGCAGTTGTAAATATTTAAGAAGGATTTTAGTCTTAAAGAAAACATATTTTTAATCAGATTAAAGAAAAAATCGATACATACCGAGAACGACAAACTCAACTTCAGCTTCATCGCGACCAACTTCATTTTCAGCAATAATGGAGTATATACCAGTGTCTCTTCGCTGTGCATCATTGATGGTTATTCTTGTTTTGTAATCTTCACTCACCACTTCAACGTTATTCTCCGTTTTAACCACCTGTGTAGGAAGGAAAATCCTCAAAGTTTTAT
>BGPR01006595.1:66221-78739 GCA_013235015.1 Araneus ventricosus | reverse complement strand
TCAGTTCAAGTGTTTTTCTCGTCTGGCCATGGTTCAAAATGGTGAAGTCTATTCCAAAACAGCATAGTGTAGCTTCAAAAAGAGACGTTAAATTATTCAATCAATCCACACTCAGTGGCGAATCCATGAGGGGGATATCGGGCTGCAGCCCCCGAGCTAAACCAGAAATTTTGATTTTATTTAAAAATTACTATAACTGTTTATTCTTAATCTCCCCCTTTTTCAAAAAAAATAAATGAACAAATAAAAATAAAAAAACGTTACTTGACAGACTCGAAAATATCCCCACTTTTGCAATCATTCCACTTGTACGTTGAAGCTATTGAAAGCACTTTTTGGGTAATTATTTCATTCTGTTTTTATTAAATTATCGAAAGTATTGTAGTGTTCTTTATGATTCTTATTGTCAGGTGAGTAAAGTCTATAAAGTTAAAGTGTTTCGGTTTACATAAGCCATGAGGCTTTTCTCATTTGTCACGACGATACAAAATTTTTATGACCTCAGTCCCCCAACCAAATCCTGGATTAGCCACTGATCCACCCTTTACACACTAACAGATTTCTACACTTTTTCCAAACTTCGGGTTTCTCGTCCCGCTGAATTGCTTAACAAAGGATTTGCTTCTGCTACATCTTTATATGATGCCTCTTTAATAAACTTATCACAACCTGGACTGATACTTTAATATTGCGATTATTTTTCAGCAAAATGAAATTTTAAACGCCGTAGTTTTTAAATTTTGCTACATGGTTCCTGTTTATTATTATTATATCTTTTGGCAACTTAGCAACTAGTCTTCTACTGTGTCTTATTACAATGAATGTTCTCAAGTAATTGCAGTAACTTACAGTGTATTAAGCAATCACCGTTAGTTTTTGCGAATTTCTAAATAAATTTTGCGAATTTAGTTTTTGCGTATAGAAAATAAATATTCATTAGCTGCCTTCGGCGACTACCTGTTCGTTCGTAATATTAATAGTAAGTAGCTATGCTTGCAACTTGGAGGAATAAATTTGCGAAGTGGCGGTTGTGGAGGCTCAGAAACTCTGGCAAAGTTTTATTTTGCGATATATCCCGAAAATGGGTTGTAGTGGATGGCAGGCGACCATCAATGACATATCTAGACGCCTTAAGCTTTTATATGAAATAAAAAATTGTTGAAATCGGTCAGGTGGTTGGGGCTGGGGGACTGGTTCTCTGGTTTTACTAATTATTTTAAATATATAGATTTAATTGGACTACTCATGAACTTCAGTTTATTTTAACTAAAAATTCACCAGCTGCTCAGATTCTGACTTAATCGAGCTCTAAAAATTCTAAATGAACTATCTGTATCAGAATCGCGGGTTCTTTTAAATTCATTCATTTACTTCACAATATGAATGGTGTGGATCCAAGACAAAGAAGACTTCGGAATTTTTGCCTCAAATTATTTATTTACATTTTAAATACGAGACACGCCATACACACAGCATATTGTTACAAACATGGGAAGTCGCTTCCCAGCAATGGGAGTCTTATGGTTGGGAAGAGAGTTTTACAGGGGTAAGTATGAGATGACCGACAGCAGCCCCGTCTGGACCCCTGACCTTTGCGACCATCTTGGCGACTTTGGCGACGAAATATGGGATCTCAAAGGTGCTGGAATCTTCTCGATATCTCTATTAGGAGAGAAGATGCACCACGAATGTGCTAGATCATTCCATGTGACGTCACGGCCTGCCGGGGAAACTATATAAAGAGAGCGCTTGGAGGACGGGTTGTTGTTGATCGACTAGGATCGCTTTGGGCGCGAACGTCTTTGGAGTCCTACCCGCTGTGCGAGCTAGTAAGCTGGTGAGCTGAGCGCTATTGAAAGTGCAGTTATTGTCGTTGCTAGTTATTTGCTGACTGTTTGTGGTGTTAAATATCAAAGTGCTGAACTGTTATTACCTGTGAATTGTTATCTATTTACATTGGTAATCTGTGCAAAAACTATTGTTTCCTGTACCTGTGCTACGTGTTTTCCTGCATATTTGTAAATAAACCTCCATTATCCTGCGTGTTGGACTGTTTAAACCATACACTCATAGTAAGACTTTTGCAACAATATAAATAAATCACAAAAGAACGATATTTCTATACCAGCATATTTTTGCTATCGTAGCTCCTGGCTACCTTCACGAGCCGAAACTCAAAAAGACAAGCATCCTGGCGAAACTCAACTCTCAATCTGATGTAAGTATGCCCGCCAGCCATCTTTTTGCGACCTCTCTGGATGATTCAACTCTTCTTCCCCAATAAAAATGGCGTTCACCTTCTTTCTCGTTCCCGGAAGCATATAGGCATTCTGTACTCGAGCAGAGCACCATTGTAACTTTGGAGGGCTCTGATTGGACAAACGAATTTGACGTGACTCTTCTGTATATCGCATCAACGACACGCGTACCTTGTTTAAAGTTCTTCCGTATTCTTCTATCCATGAATACACATCGGAAGCACTTTTGAGGTTGCTTTGAATGATGGTTTCATCTTCAAGGATTTTAAGAACTTCGTTTATAACAGAAGGGGGGAGATTGGAATTCTGAATAGCCATAGCGTATTACACAAAGAACATTTCGCTACCTCTAGTCGAAAGAATCAGTCAGAGCGTGGTCAGAGGTAAACAAACAACAAAGCATAGTTACGTCAGATTCGCTTGTCCAATCAGAGCCCTCCAAAGTTACAGCGGTGCTCTGCTCGAGTACAGTATGCCTATATGCTCCCCGGAAGCATATTTACAAACACTACCCTGATAGAACTACGGCAGGAAATCAGCCAATATCATTGGTTACGAGGGGCAGTGACGTCGTTTTCAGCTCTCGCACGTAGCGTACGGCAATCATAACAAAACAAGAGTCGACTAAATAAAATTGCGACGTATATGCGTATCGTAGATCAAAATTCGCGAAGTCCAAGCAACAGAAACCAAAACTAATTCAAAGTCCGCATTCAATGGCTTGTTTTGTTATAATTTCCATACGAGAGCAAAGGACGACGTCATCGGCTCTGGGCGAAGCGAGCCAATCATATTGTCCGATTTCCTGCCTCAGTTCTATCAGGGTAGGGTTTGTAAATATGCTCCCCGGAACGCAAGGGACGTTCCTTCGACGGATCAAAAGGGGTTGCCAGAATTGGCGCGTCTTACAATCTGCATACCATTTCAAAGCCCCGGTATTTTAGTAGATTCCTCGTAGGAATGCTATCTATTGCAATGGTTCTCATGATAAAACTTCGGGAAAACTTCTGCACAATTTCTCCAATCATGGTCCCTAGAACCCAAAACCAACCCACGGGCGGAAATCTTTCATCTTTGTATTCACTTCCACCTTCTTTCGCCCTCACGGCTCTAACCCTTATGAAATTGGAGGTGGAAATGGCGGAAGGAATGAAATTTTCTTTTCCTTATACCTCTGGACAAAAGAAATACACCTTCGCCTTCCGGTTTGCCGACAAGAATTTTTTATAACACTTTTTTTCAGAGTAAAAGTTTGCTTGATATTATTTTAAGACAAGTCAAAAGAAAGTACATTTAGCATAGGGAGACTTCTTTGTCAATCAGTTTCTTGGTTGTTTTTTAAGCTGATGGCAATTTAAGAAGTTTAGTTTTGCTTAGCTTAGTTTATTTTAGTTATATTAACGTCCCGTTTTGAAGTAACACGTGGAACTTTTTGGGGACTGACTTCGTAATTTTTAACCAACACCTGAGCCGACACCCCTTCTCAAAACTTCCACACCACATCAACGAAAGGACGTTTGACCTCCGCCGGATTTATCAGGCCTGTATACATGGCGGATCTACTATGGAATTCTCGGGTCTCGAATCGGGGACTCTGCCACGAGTTGGCTAATTTATGAAAAACTGATGTTTAACATAAATATTCTGCGCACGGCAATCTTATCAAATAATTTTTCAGAGAATAAATTATATTTTAAATTACAGAAATTTATTCAAGATTTGCAAAATTGTAGTTTAGTTATATTAATATACTGTTTTAAACAGTGGCGGCTCGTGAGTTCAGAAACGAAGAGGGATGCAAAAAAATGTTTATCAAGAGAATACAATTTTAAAAGCTACTTTATCTCCAAGTAGGCCGAATTTTTTAATTCCAAATCCAGATGCGAAATTTCCCGCTTTTCAAACGAAGTAAATAACCAGCACATGACATTTTCTGTTAGTTTTACTAACAAAAATTAAAGTGAACGTTGATGCGACGATTCCTCTGACGAAAATAATAATAATAATCGGAGTTCCACATATACATTTCCCTTCTTGCCCAGTTCACTCGATAACACTCTTTCAAAAATAAATATCAAATAACTCATATACAGAAAGTTTATTTTTAAGCTAAAACATATTAAATACATTTTTTACTGAAATACTCTAAAAATTTGAAAGTTTTAGAATAGTGTTATTTACTTGAATCTGTCGTCGCAACACGAACCGAAAGCGAAACTCCTAAACAGCCAATGAGATTGTAACTTGTGTGAGAGTGAGGAAAAAAAGAAATATATATTACTAAGAGTATCTTTCTTTCGTTCAGTTGGCTCCGTGCCAGCCAGAGCTGTGTTGACTCTCAGCTCATAGCCCAAAGGATGAAAGGTTGCTTTTTTCTCTCCATTTTCTGCTCAGTGAACGGATTTTTGGGGGGGGAGATTATTTTGCAGCTGAGACCGACCGTCTCTTTGGATTCATTTTTTGCGGTTTTTTTTTTCAATTTTTTATTACTTTTTTGCATTTTCGTAAGTCATGGAACTCTGAGAGTGGAAAAGTAAGCAAATAAGATTCAAAACGAAAAATACAAGTTTAAAAACAATTTCAAGGGGTGCTGCAGCACTAATTGGGATGGTCGTCAATTTGATCCATGCTCAGATAACGAGGATAGCATCTGAGCATGAACTTGCCTCTCCAAATTTCCACACTAGTAATAGGACATTTGACTTTTAACGTCAGATTTCTCATGCACCAGGCCACAGCACGTCGAAGCTTCGGTGGAATAGGGTTTCCAACCCGAAAGTCTCAGGTCCAGAAGTCGAGACCTACGACCAGGCCTCTGTGACCCTTCAGTATGGTTTGGAAGCTTTAGTTTTACTAATTGTTGACACATGTTTTTTAATTCTATACTAGAAAATCGCCCGTCATGGTACGATGGGTGCAAATTGCCTCTTAATTCGAGAGATTTCCCTTCAAATTTGACGTGTTTAAATAGATATATATGTGAGAGAAATGTTTAACATTGATTTAAAATAAACAAAATAAGCATATGTATTATGACAGGATTTTTTTTTATTTACGTATTATTTGCATATTTCTTTATTCAAAAAACCTCTTGGTAAACAACATTCCGTGTGAAGTATTTTTCGCTGTTTAACAATTTTCCTTGTACTTCAGATGTCTTTGTGTAAATTTTAACGTTGCCAAAAAATATTATCAAATTTTATCATCACAGTTGCGATAAATAATCAGATGCATCGCGGCGTCCAAACTACATCACGCGCATGATATACCACTGACGTAATTTACTATTTTCTATTAAAAAACGGAAATTAATTTGAAATATATGATTAATGTAGTTTAAAATTTCTCGGTAACTATTGATCATAGCGAGATAAATTTTATATCAATGGATAGTAAATCTTATTTCACTGTTTTAGAGCTATTAAATTTGAAATTGGAACTACAATTATTCCTTCGAATTTAAAATGACTGAAATTTAGGTTCTCTAACAATGAAATAATGTTGTTTAACGTCTCGCAGTGCCATGGCGCGAGTTTTATCGTTGATGACGTCAGAGCGTTACCGAAAGATCTGGGCTATTATATTAGTAATACGTGTAATTGATCTTAACAGCATAAAAACATTTGGTAAATCAATGATCGGATAATGACCACTGTCTGAGGTCGGATTATGTTCATTAACTCACTTTCCCGAAACTTTCTGCTCAAAACATAACTCTTTCAATCCCAGTGATGCTGTTTGGAATCAGCATATTCATTAATTTTTTGTTCGGCGTCTAAACCTGCCTCTGAGAACAAATGGACGTCATTCAATTCTTCGCATTTTCCTCTTTTCAAACATATTTTTTATTCTTACCAGTATATGGCTGCCCTATCAATTTTATCTCATTCTTATTATTTTTAAATATGTTAAAATATTTCATTTGAACTATTTTTGATAAATATTTATTTTAAAATTTGGGTTTTGCCAATGGAATGATGTCAATTGGAATCACTTTGAATTTTAATTTAAAAAATTAAAATAATTTTTTTTCTTTTGAACTTTCATCTTAGGCCCAAAATGAGTACATTTCACAAATTTCAGAACTTTAGAATGAATAATAAATTCTTGAAACTGAAAGGGTTAACAAAAGCTCGTCTCAAAAGCATGTATGATAAATTTCATTTTCGAATGTTCACGAAAATTTAGTTACAATTAATCTATGTTTATGAGAGTGAAACTTCTTTATATCATTTTCTGTTGTAATACTCATTCAAACCAACGGGAGTGGTCTCTCCTACACCCTCTCGTGTACTCCTAACACATGTAGAGAAAAAATAAGCTAAAAGGCAGTAAAACGAACAAGAACCTCTAACGCAGTGCAGAAAAAAATAAGCGAAAAGTCATACCACGATTTCCGAAGGTCGTCCAACGCGGAAGTGGAAGTAGAAGCCAACGTGATTACCAACAGGGCTGGGCATAAGATAAAGAAAACGAAATTTGCAATTTGAAAGCCTTTTTTTTAACCCGATTGACACAAAAATTGGACACAAATCTACTATTAAGGTAAGAAGGTCACATACCAAATCTCATTTACCAAAATAATTTTTTAAAGAAGTTATGGCGTTCAAAAGTTTGCGATTTTACAGACCGACAGACGGTCAACCCTTTGACGGATTTGGCCCAAAATTT
This sequence comes from Araneus ventricosus, assembly GCA_013235015.1. Classification (NCBI taxonomy): domain Eukaryota; kingdom Metazoa; phylum Arthropoda; class Arachnida; order Araneae; family Araneidae; genus Araneus; species Araneus ventricosus. The sequence continues at coordinate 71,810 of BGPR01006595.1, read as the reverse complement.
TAAACGGACCTATATTTCTGATGAAAAAATTGTGTATCAAATTTTATACATCTAGGTATTTAAGTTTTTGAGTTATAGAGTTCACATGAATGCGGTCAGACAGACAGACTTCCTGTGGATGGATTTTGTCCAAAATTTGATAGAAACCTACAAATGATGTGTAAAGACCACATACCAAATTTCATCCATGCAGCTTTAATAAGCTTTGAGTTATAGTGTTCACAGACACACAGACAGACATAATTCCAAAATTGTGTTTTTCGGACACGGAGAAGTCTAAAACGTGGAGATTCGTCAAAATCTCGAGTTCGAATTTTTTGACGATTACAATACTTTCTCTTTGTACACGAGAAAGCAAAAAAACACGTAACTGGAAATAGAAAAGGCTTCTACACTACTGACAGAAGAAGCAAGCATTTCTCGCCAAGATCGAAAAAAAAAATCTTTCTCTTGTACTTCTTTGTATCTCTTTGTATACTTCGTTTACGAGAAAGTAAAAATGAATATATTTAACAGCCTAAATTTTTCAAAACTATTCTCCTTTCATTTATAAGCACATTTTAAAGGGCTTTGTAATCAGTATTATGGTATGTTTGATTGATGAACTAGAGGATTTAACATGATGCATGTTTTTAGACTGGCATGCTTTCTGAAAATAGGGCGGAGCGTGATACAACAATCGTTCAAAACGGTCTACAGGACAGACCGTTGGGCATAGAGCTACCGAATTGGGCACATAACTACTTCTTCGGTAGTACATGCTCTCTAATACAGGGTTTTCAAAATTTTGATACTTAATTAATTAAAAATTAATCTAAATTTTAACGTTTTTCCTTAATACGAGTAACTTAGGAGCATTTTATAGCACAAAATCTATATTTTCACATCACCTTAAAATTCAGAAAACTAGCTTTTCAATAATACAGTGATTTATTTTCATGCAATCTTTTTCTTTAATTTTAATAAGTTTTTAAAAAATAATTTTAAACTCAATTTATAACAATTATTTTTATCGCCGTAATGAAATTCAAACCAATTTTGAAACCAATTCCAACTAATCTTTCACTCACGTGCTTTTGCGAATTTTACCACTGTGATAAAAATAAATGCTTTCGTAGCAGAATTTTTATTTTCGCTTTAATTAACATTATGCTGTTTTTAGGTTGGCATTCTTTCTATAAATTGAGTAATGTATAAATTTTTATACACAGAATGCAAAGGCTGATGCAATCAAACCAGAAGAAGACAAAGCATATAAATTAAGCCTAAACCAATATCATGCTCTAATGCAGCGTTTCCCAACCATTTTTGGTTGTGTACACCACCTGTTGTGTAAACAATATTTTGAGGCCCATTTACTAAATATACTAGTAAAAAAATACAAACACATATAATACATTTATGGACATATATATATTAATATATGCACGTATATGTTAGTAAGTAGTAAAGCTTATTGCAAAAGGATTAAAAATATATTGTTTACTAGCTGTTATGCCCGGCGTTGCTCGGGATTAAAACACTTTTATGTCAAATATTTTTAATGAAAAAACTATTTTTGTATAGAAAATTACAATAAAAAAAATCCTTTATCGTCTGAAACGCTCTTACTTCAAATTTCGTTCAGAAATAGTGAAGTATACGAAGGATTTTGACGAATGTTTTGGGTCAATTAATTAAATAGTTAAATTTTCATTAATAAAAAGCGTCAAAATAAACCAGATCAATAGTTGTTCCCGATATAAATTATGAATTGTCTGCTTTTAAACTTTTATTTAGCATTCTTCCAGAATTTTGTTCATATGTTCTAACAATAGCTCTTCATACGTATTCTTGTTCTTCAACAATAAAAAATACATTGCTACAAATTGTGAATTTTATACACAATCATTTTTTTTTAATTATTGAAATGAGAGCAACAATTTTGAACGCAAATGAAATTTGTGTCACAAAGCTATTTTTTAAACTTTATTATAAAATAGCTATTATAGCATAACACTTTCCAAATATATCACAATAAAACGCAACATCATGCTTAATTTTTAATTTAAAAAATTTAATTAACTTGTGGTCCTTTTAAAGTTGACAGTGATCTTTCACTTCTTTTTAAAATATTTACAGAAATAAAAATAAATTTGTTCAATTTCTCACCGTTGCCTAGCAACGAAGTATTATTAAATTTGCTTTATTTAAGAATCGTCTGCTGTAATAATATTTATTAAATTTTGAAAAATTAATAAAAGTTGAAGGAAACATTTCACAGATATCAAATTGGTGTCATTGAGAAGGTAAAATTTTGAACTTTAAGATGGTATAGAAAACATTTTGGGGGGATAATTTGCTCCGAAGTTAATACGGAAAAACGGTTTCGGTTAATTTCTAATTAACTGACAGTTTAATTAACTTTCGTACTTCGAAAAGGTTAAATAATAAGTGTGCAATGTTTGGTTGAAATTTCTGCAGTAGTTTAAGAGATACGGAACATACCCACAATGACTTTTATTTATATTCAGATAAAGCAGAAAACGAGTGACAACTCTTGAAGGTCCCCGTCTTCGACTCTTGACTAGCGTTCCGTGGCCCACTAATACGCTACCAAAGGCCCACAAGTGGGCCGCGGCCCATATGCTGGGAAACGCTGCTCTAATGTTTCGGATTAGAGGTTCAAATCTCCTTTTATGTAATAAGCTTCCATTGTTTGATATTTTTAACCTAACGTCCATAAATGCAATCATTAGACATATAAGTGGGCCGAGAGCAAAAAAAAGTACAGGCAGTACTTTCTAGACTTTGAGTTTTATTAGATAAGTTTTGATTCTTTCTCTCTTGTTAGTAAAAATCAAACCTTTTATCATCCTGAGTATTAAAAAAATAAGCATGGATTGATGTCATTAAAAATGAAAGAGCAGCATAGTGTACTTTAAAATATTTATTTAACAAATCCAACAAAAGTCCATAGAAAAGTGTTCAATTCTAGATCTATTCAACATTCCAGGCTTTTTAGACGAAGTTTCAGTTCTTGACAATACATTTCCCGCCTTTTGATTTCTGCTTTCAGGTGTCGCATGTGCTCGACGGCTCTCTTCAGAATTTGAATGCGAGACACCTTCTTCCTCTCCACGTCAGGAATCGAGTCTCTCAGCTTCAGATAGCCATCCTTGATGTGATTGCGCCGTTTCCTTTCAAGAATGTTGTGGTAGTTACGTTTGCGGCCAGCACTGGCTCCTTCGTACAGCTCGTCTCTCTCAGTGTCGGATATATCATCCACATTGACTTGAAAAGCAAAAATGAAAATTACGGTGACCATTATTTTAGGTGAACTAATTTTGATTATAAATGTAGGATATTACCAATAAGCATAATTTAATCGCCGCGTAAATAAGAATTGTCAAAGCTAGATTATCATATATGATAGATGGAGTCAAGAGTCCTGCTCATGATACGTCATGAACAGCGCCCTCTTTTTCCTCACAAAACCGAGGAGCACGCTTCGAGAGGAGCAGACCGGCAACCCTCTCACGTAATCCCTCCTTTTCGTTAGAATGTAGGCTACTCTGTACGGCGCAGTTAAGTCACCCGATGTTAACCATGTTACGGTAACTATATCCCATTTAACTTTTCCTTCTGGCTATCACTAATTAAATTAACTACTTTTAACCCATTAACGTCTATCCCATTGGTATAGCTCAAGTAAATATGTCTTCATGTCAATCATTAAACTCTTTCTTGTCTTTTTTTGTACATATTTCCCCCTGTAAAATTCTCCCTCTAGTTTTTAAATAAATGTTTTATATTTAAATTGACGTCTCTTCTTTTATTTCAGGTAATATTTTGTTTTAAATTTAATGTGACTGAAACCCTAATAAATCCCCTAGCCTTAATCCCGATCCATTTACCCCTTAAAGGTGACCCCTTCGTGGGCATTCTATTTAATCGAACGGAATCCCACATAAATTCCCTAATATTTGTGCAACAGATGAATATGAATTCTTATTATACATTCATTTATCTTTTATAGTTGTCTATACTTATAAAATGCAATGTTTGTGTGCGTGCGATGTCCAGACGAATCTATCGCACTTACAGCCTTGAAATTTGGCACACAGGTAGTCTTAATGGTGACTCAATGCTCATCGAAGCCGGAATTATAAAATTTTATCTAGAAAATTTTTTATTTAATATTTTGCGTTGTTTTGGGTGATTTTTCGCACTAATTTCTCAATAGCATAGCTTCAGATAGTTTAACGAAAGAAATAGATACCCATCGGAAGATTTCCGTTCAAATAAAGTTAGTTTTGAACTTCTAACGTAATTTACTAAATTTTGAGAAATTTTTAAATAACAGTCAGTTTTGCCATCGAAATTTTACTTTTGTTTTTAAATTTGCTGCATCCGACTTTCTAGTAACACTATTATTTTCAATTTTATTCAGCTTATAACTAGAACGGTTCTGTCGGATTTAAAACAAGAACGGTTAAAATATCTTTCCCCGTTTTTTTTTTTTTAATTAATTTTTTCCTGGTCAGTTGAAAGTTATTTTTTTCTAGCGAGCTTCCTCCGCCGACACTTTTCCGGAACGTTGCTGGCAATTTCATTGGCTGACGGTGCAGAGCGCAGTTGACGTCGTAACCTTCAATTGAATGACTTTGATTACTATTTTCGGAAGTATCTTAACGTATTTAGTCGTCTCTCATACTTTGCTTGCAGTATAACAATGATTTTCACGTTGCAATTTTTTAATATTGTTTTCGATTAACTTTCCTACATATAAAATGTCATTATCGCGGGAAAAAATAAGCGGGAAAATCAATAATGTGTATCTTTTGTTTTGATTTTGTTTTCAAAACTTTTTCATGTCATTGTGGGCGGTTTTTTTTTTTTTTCATTCTGTTGAAGTCGTCCTGATTCCAAGAGCAACGCCGTGCGCGTACTGCTAGCAGTAAATATACTTGTGCATGTGTTATTGACAAATGGCATGCATTCTATAGATAAAGCCTGATTTATAAACTGCTTAGATTTTTACTTATTTCCTAATTCCAAAATATAACCCTCAAGATAATTCTACTGAATAGACACTACTAAACGATGGTTTTTACAGTAGCATAGCTACCGGAAGACAAAGGGGGTATAGTTTCCCCCGTCTCCTGATTTAGAGGGCCCCTTGGAGTCAAAAATTTAGTGAGTTTATTTATAAAGTAAAATATGATAAAACAGCATGAAAATAAACCAGCGTATTTACGTTTGCTAGGCCACTGATGACGACTGGGGTAAGAAAAAAAATCATATTCTGAACGCCACTTACTTTTTTACACTTTTAATTTTTCAGAACATTTCATATTTATTTATATATAATAATAAGATATAAAATTTATTAAGCCTAGAATTTTATTTTTCGTTTTATAGTTTAATTCCGTTCCAGAATTTTCCGTTTCAAAAAAATTTAATGAGTACATTTAAAGACGTTATTACAATAACGGGTACAGCTTTGATATACGGCATCACTGGCGCTAATTTTGTTTCGGCGACTTTTTTCAACAGCTTCAATATAGGACCCAATTGGCGATATTTTGTTTCGGCGACTTTTTTCAA
>BGPR01006595.1:31557-66196 GCA_013235015.1 Araneus ventricosus | reverse complement strand
TTTTTTTTAACTTCTAACGTTCGCCTTGAAGCAACGCGAAAGATATTTTTTCTGAACTCATAATTTTGAATTTTAATTTACTTTAAACTTAATCGTCTGGTTTGGAAGTAAATGCGAAAATATTTTTCAATAGAGTTCTTAATTTTGAATTCTCATAATTTATATTTTAACTTAACGTCTGATTTACACCAGTTGTCTAGTTTTGTTAACGCGAAAAGATATTTTAAAAAATAGAGTTCTTATTTTGAATTCTCTTAATTATTTTTAACTAACGTCTGATTTTGAAGCAACGTTATAAGATATTTTTCAATATTTTTGGTTTCGAATTATCTAATTTGGAGATCGGATGACAGGACGACAACTGAAATCTACAACTACCCATTCATCGCATTCATCGTGATGATTCGATATATGATTGGGTATTAGCCCGCCATGGAAAATCTCTTGATGGAAACAGTATTTGAACCGCGGATCCTCTCCTTTCTCGTTGAAGCCAAAATATTATTTTAATAATAGAGAAATCTGAGACTTCATTTAAAATATGTTTAGATATTATCTCTTGTTGTGCATGTTGAATCGATTTTAACTTCCAGAGGAATTAGGGGCAAAGTTTGAGATACGGGCATCACCTATGATAATTTTGTTTTAAGGACTGTCTTCAAATAGCCTAAATATAGAACCCCATGGCGATATTTCTTTTGTTTTGGCGACTTTTTCAACAGTCACAATATAGAAACTGGCCATGATATATTTTGTTTTAAGGACTTTTTCTAACAGCTTCAATAGAAACTCATTATGATATTTGTTAAGGGACTTTCTTCAACAGCTTCAATATAGAACCCACATGATATTTTGTTTTGACGATTTTTTCAACAAAGTTTCAATATAGACTCCACAGTGATATTTTGTTCTAAGGACTTTTTTTAACAGCTTCAATATAGAACCTCATTGGCGATATTTTGTTTTAAGACTTTTTTCAACAGCTTCAATAGGAACTCATTAAGAGGTTTTGTTATATGACTTATTTCAACAGCTTCAATGGTAGAACTCCATTAAGGATATTTTGTTTTTTTATGATCATTTCTAACAGCTTCAATACATAGAACCCCATATGATATTTTGTTTTGCTGACTTTTTTTTCAACAGCTTCAATATAGGACCCCATTGGCGATATTTTGTTTCGGAGACTTTTTTCTACTGCTTCAATATAGAACCCCATTGGCGATATTTTGTTTTGGCGACTTTTTTCAACTGCTTCAATATAGGACCCCATTGGCGATATTTTGTTTCGGCGACTTTTTTCAACTGCTTCAATATAGGACCCCATTGGCGATATTTTGATTTGGCGACTTAACGATACGATGTTTGGTTAGGCGAAGAAAGTCGCCAATACAAGATTATCGCCAGTGATGCCGTGTATCAAAGCTGTACCAAATAACGTTCACGAATGCATGAAATGAGAAAGTTTTACCTAGAGCTGTTCACTGTTTGACATTTGCTGATGAACACCTGCAGCGAAAGTCAATAGTTGTGCAGGCATTCCGAGGGGGGAAAAAATGGTGAAGAGAGATTTGTAGAAATTTTTCCATCTGTAGACGATCTGACAGACGATAATATCCAGACAAATGAGCTCAAGTGAAATAACTCGTTAGCGGCCTGACATTGTTATAGTAAATGTTCCTGCAGCTTTGTCAACGTTAAGAACTCATAAAGGCATTTTAGAATAAGTTCTCTAAGAGATATAATGATATACAAGTATGCACGGTGAATAAAAGAAAATATACATACGATGCAAGGAAGGAATCGCATGAAACACAGCATAATTCAGAACCAAATATGTCTAGAATTTATCAGTATTATACTTATCTTTATAGTCTTGGGGTGCTAAGAACGAGGTTCATATTATTTTTTCGAAACTCAAAATGATAAAATAATACCACATTCTGTACTTTTCAACAAACTCAACAACAACCCAAACGAGTAGCAAATTCATCATTGCTGCAAAGCACACGTTTTCTAGTCGACTTTGGACAGTAAAGTAGCAGTATTTGACGCATTTACGTACATTTTGGTTACTGCTGTTAAAACTATCTTTGGTGGTCAACAAGAGGATTGAGAAACTCACAGAGGCCAAGGGATAGGCATGGCACCTTCCCTTTGGGCCTTTACCAGGGGTGCAAAACTACTCTATATCTTGGTAACTACATATGTTAAAAACATAACTAATGTCTTATTTTAGAGATAAAGGGTAACAACAGAAGTTACAAAAAAAATTGAAAATCGGAATTGTAGTAACAAAGAGAAACTTAGAGAAACAAAAGAGTCACGCGTGTAAAGTAGTCCTACGCCTTTAACATCAGCGGCTGTTTGAAAAAGACAGCCTCCCGTAATTTTTATATTTTTTTAACTCTCAGCTTCAGATTCTAAAAAATTAAAATGGTTTAAATGTAGGAGAACATAAAAGATACATTCTTTTTTTCAACCCGGTAGCCTAGGCAGGTTAAGTTTCTTAAGACAAAACAACAAATACGAGGTTGTTTCAAAAAGTAGGGTAACAAGTGCTCTGACGAGTGCACAAATTCTCCGAGGAAACAAAAGCTTCGACAACCATGATGGAGAATTAATATGTACTAAAGCCTTACAACATTGTGTATCTTTAAATTCGTGAATAAAAGTTTTCTCTCAAAGGACTTGTTACCTTACTTTTTGAACTGCCTTCGTAGTTTTATGTTACAAAGACAACTCCTTTGGCGCGGAGTGAGAAAAAAGGATGGTATCCCTCATCGTAATAATATTGCAGAGAGTTAGACGGGCAATGAGGGAGTGGTAATGGCAATAGTAGATGACAGAGGTGTTTTTCCAGCTGCATTTTACAGTTTTAGAATTAATGCTGGAGAGGGTCATCGTCATCGAGCTTCAGTTCTCCCAGTTTCTAAAATAAGAAAACAATTTTGTCCTTGAATCGTTGAAACTATTACCAGCTGGGAAAAAACAGAAAAAAATAATCTAATTCGATGGCCAAGCGATTCAACAATGAAAAAGAAAATCGGTAACTAGGTTCTTTTCAAGGATTTGTATCTCAACTTGTATCCTTGATCATCGACAGATCTTTGTAGAAATGGGGAGACGAAGCGTCGATGAATTCCACACATGTCCCCGGGCTTCTCATACCGTGCACGGTATTATGAGGATAAAATGCTGTAGTTTCCATTAATACTGATTGGATATCAGCGTCTGAAGTTCATGACAAATTATTAAGAAAAAAAAAAGATATTATTCCGTTAGCGGATCCCCAAACGTCGCCAAGCTTGAATGTTGGCGCTGAATGGAATAAAGAAAAGCCTTCAAGCCAAGATTTAGTGATGAGAATTATCGCTAAGATTTGGCAGGTTTTTATCTGGGGCCCCTCTAACGGAATTGCACGGAAGGAATTTTGGTTTTCCGTCAGAAATTTGCTATGTTTGGTATACGATAATAAACTAGAACTCACATCAAATCATAAGTGGGGAACAGCTTTGATATACGGCTTCGCTGGCGATAATCTTGTATTGGCGACTTTTTGTCGCCTAACCGAACATCGTATCGTTAAGTCGCCAAAACAAAATATCGCCAATGGGGTCCCATATTGAAGCTGTTGAAAGAAAGTCGCCAAAACAAAATATCGCCAATGGGGTCCCATATTGAAGCTGTTGAAAGAAAGTCGCCAAAACAAAAATATCGCCAATGGAGTCCTATATTGAAGCTGTTGAAGAAAGTCGCTAAAACAAAATATCGCCAATGGGGTCCCATATTGAAGCTGCTGAAAGAAAGTCGCCAGAACAAAATTATCGCCAGTGATGCCGTATATCAAAGCTGCACCATAAGTGGAAATATGACAACATGAAACCAGAATTAGACTTAAAAACACAGCACAGTCCCGTCGCCAAGTTCATGACACTTTCGCCAACCGTTAAGATGGCGGCCAGTCATTCAATTGCGTTCAACTGTTTCTGGATTGTCAAATTTGGTGAATTATCGCTTGATTAAATTCAAGTTTAGTGGCAGTCCCGTGTTCTTAAGTCTGGTCCTTATAGTTACTTTATACTAACATTTATTAGTATTAATTTGCAGCATCAGTTGTAGACATTTATATTTTTATACGACTACTAACCTAGACTTCATTCAAAGCAAACCAGACACAAAATTAAATTATTTATCAGCATAATCAAATATAAGAACCTTTTATGTTCTACCAAATGATTTCATTTTCCTTTTTAAAAAAATGTGCTTCTTTCAAAGGAAATATTATCAAATCAAACAACTAATAATATGTTATAATTAATTTTTCTAATTTCTAGTTTCGAAATTCGAAGACTCTAAACTATGTAATGTTAATTAATTAAAAATTCTCACCAATATCGTCATAATCCATTACTAGATCAACAGACAGTTGTTATTTTCCAAAATTGTAATTCATTCGATCAGATATTCAGTCTCTAAGAGCCTCAAACTAAAAATCATAATATGTTCAGAAAATAGTTGCCATTCACAGATTTAAAAATTATATGAACATATTTTTACCATTTCGGCCTGAAAGTACTTATGCATTCGTCACATAATTATTGCTATGGCGCGACTTCCATCCAATTGTTCCAAGCCTTTTTTGTCTGTGATGTTAAAATAAAAGCGAGCGAGAAATTTTTTTAAAAAGAATGCGTTGTACATATCAAGAAATATTCATGTGTATGACGTAAGCTGGTTTGATTGTAGTATCTTGATTGATTTTATCGCTATGACAATTTAGCCTGAAAATATTTTTTTTTCTTATTTTTATTATTACTTATTGGGTAAGAATGGAATCAATTCATGCTTAAGCGACTCAATCCAAGTTTTGACGTAGTCTTACGTCTCTCCATAGTGGTCTAATGGTGTGTCGGGAAAGGAAAAAATTATGACGCTTTTCGTGGTATTTTTAAACTCTAATAGCTCCGCAATCAAATAACATAGAGAGTTGGTTTTAGTTTCATTTAACAGAGAAAAGTGGACATTGACGATTGCAAAAAGAATTTTAGCATTTGAATCAAGGTTTAGTCACAGTCGAGCTGCAAAGTTGGAGAAAATCACTAAAAATTTTGATGACGTTACAGCGACCGATGCGCGCGCACGCAGACTAAGGCAATTCAGTCATCGATCCTGAAGTTCACGCGAAATATTACTCAAGAATTGTTGAATTACGTCGAATTTTGTGCTAAAGTTAAATGCTAATAGCTCCGCAACCAAATAACATAGAGAGTTGGTTTTAGTTTAAATTAACAAAGAAAGGTAGACATTGAAGATTGCAAAAATAATTATAGAATTTGTAATCATGGATTAGTCATAGTTGAGTTGCAATGTTGGTGAAAATCACAAAGAATTTTACATAGATAGAGTCACATAGTCACACTAGACTAATAGTCACTATAGACTATAGAGTTAATAGTCACATAGAGCTACTTTAGTCACAGTTGAGTAAGGTAAGTAAATCTATGCCCCTTAATCCCAGCTGCCGTTTCGCAGAGACAGCCTCCCGTCAAATTTTTTTTTGGAGTCCATTACGCTTCTTGCAGGAGGAAGAAGAACGTGACGTGACGTCATAGCGTAAGACAACGTGCAGTTAGATGCAGTGACGAATCTACTATTCGGGTCCGGGGGGGTAAGGTCATAAAACTTTTGTATCGTAGTGACGAATATCAAACCTCATGACTTATGTGAACCAAAACACATTAACTTTACAGACTTTCTTCACCTGAACAATAAGAAACATAAAGAACACTACAATACTTTCTATAATTTAATAAAAAATACAACGAAATAACTAGCCAAAAAATGTTTTCGACCGCGTCAACGCTACAAGTACAAGTGGAATGACTAGAAAAGTAGAAAATTTTCGAGCCTGTCAAGCCAGAAAGCAATGTTGTCACGATTTTATTTTTTTTAATGAAAATTAAGAACAAACAGTTGTAGTGATTTTAAATAAGATCAAGACTTTCGATTTAGCTCTGGGGGCTGCAGCATGATAGCCCCCCCTGGATTCGACACTGGTTAGATGACATGCGCAGTCACGTTTGTCATGGGAATGGAACTGTTACTTCGCTTGAAATGATTCCTTTGCATATCAAGGGCATCAAATTTTGCACTAAAGAGCAATTTTTAAGCTTTCATAAAAATTTCAAATTCCAGAATTTTAAAAATTTCAAAACTAAGCCAACAAAAAAAAAACGCGCACGGTATATAGTCACGGGAAAATAGCCGATATTCTAAATTATCCTCCACTTAAAAATCTTTCAATTTTAATTTTCGATCTCGTGTTCTATTGCAAAAATGACTTGTTTCTAAATCCCTGACCTACCCTTAAAATTTGTAAACAACCTTTCTGAACAATATGTATAACATAAACGAAGCAAAAAAATATATAATTACTATGCATACAATTTAAGAAAAAAGGATAAACTTCAGTTATATTTCGAAACTATGCCTCAATCTTAGTTATTTATTTCAAAAAACACGTATGTTGCGAAATCTGAATACCGTCGTGGCAATTGAGTTTATCCATAGTAGCCATTTTTTTTATTTTTTGGGATGAAATTCTGAAAAATTCGGATCTCTCAAAATAATTAATCCACTTTTATTGATTCCAAAAGTAGAAACGTAGTTAAGTCTTAAACAAGCAAGCGTAAGACAACGTGTATTTAAATGTTAGTTGGCATGTGAAATTGCGTTTGTCATACGACTGTGATTTCACATGAATTTATTCCATTCTATGGGTTTTCTACACGTCGGTTAAGAACAAAAGCTTGGATAAAACAGTTTCTCGGCTTTTTGTTTCTGAACATACATAGAAATTAAGTAAATTAGATTTAACTATTTTACTTAATAAAATAAATGAACATATGAAACAATACATTTTTTTTTAGTTTTTTTGAAAATTTTTAATCTGGTTTTTTTTTTTTTTTATGTGCGTTGCTTCATATGACGTTATCTCAACAGACTGCATAGCTTTCTAAGGACTGCAAACACAACGGAGACCTGCTAAGGCCAGGTTTATTTTATTATTGAACATAAGATACTTCTCGTGCACCATAAATGTAAGATACAAGGCTTACAGAAGTAGGTATACAAAACAATTCAGTCTGTGTACAAAACAGTTCTTTACAAACAAATAAAATATAATTAAGTAAGAAAATTAACCTTTTGATGACGATGCAAGCTTAACGATACAAGCAACACCCCTGTGACAGTCGTCCCCAAAGGGGTAAAAGAAGTATTGAAAACAAACAAATAATGCAAAACAATTAAATGAAGTAGATAAGACAGAGTAAAAATAAATAAATAATAATAATAAACAAAAAATCATATGGAATTCCATCAAGAATAGAAAGCCAAAATTTCAATAATCAATATTTCACAGAAGTATAGGCATTACTTTTCTCCGGCCAGAGACGAGCTGCATTGGCCTGTGGCCCGCAATAGATCAGAAAGATTCGAAATTGAAAGGCCGAGTCTGGAATTTTCGAGAGGAAGGCTGTCTGTGTACAGTGGCGAATCCAGGAGGGGGGGCTATCGGGCTGCCGCCCCCCCCCCCCGAGCTAAGTCAGAATTCTTGATTTTATTTAAAATCACTACGGCTTTTTTTTTTTTTCTTAATTTCCTTTTAAAAAAAAAAACGTGACAGCATTGCTTTCTGGCTTGACAGGTTCAAAAATTTTCCTACTTTTCTAGTCATTCCACTTGTACTTCTAGCGTTGACGCGGTCGAAGACATCTTTTGGCTAGTTATTTCACTGTATTTTGTATTAAATTATAGAAAGTATTGAATTGTTCTTTATGATTCTTATCGTCAGGTGAGTAAAGTCTGTAAAGTTAATGTGTTTTGGTTCACATAAGCCATGAGGTTTGACATTCTTCATGGCGATACAAAATTTTTATGACCTCACCCCCCTCCCCAAAACCCAAATCCTGGGTTCGATACCGGCTGTGTATGTAGAACCTAGTAAATTTAGTCGTGGGTCAAACGTTCTCAAGTTGGTATGATGCGGAAATTTGAAGTGAGATGCCGGGTTTTTTTCATTGGAGTCTTTCAATCCAAATGAAATCCGTCGCGCAAATTCAACTTAGGAATATATTGCGGCTCTTGCAGAAGGAAGGACTTGACGTTACAGCACAGCGGAAGATAATGTTCAATTAGATAGGTTACCGGCAATGTATGAAACGCCGGCATTCTATAGAATACCGGACGTTTTTAAGCAAAGAATGAAGTATGAGGATTATTATATACTTTCCTGGGCATTGTATATAATATCTAGGCATTCTATAGAATGACAAATGCTATTTAGGCAAAGTATGAAAAATGGTCATGATAAGACTATTATTTAAAAGACGCGCATTCCTCAAAAATGCGAATGTTAATTTGAAAAAAATAATAAAATACAGCCATTAAAAAGCTTTTATTCAAAATATGTAAAGAAAAATGTAAATTGTACAAAATAAAATTTATGTCTTTCTTATTATAGAAAAGAAAATGAAACGTGAACCTGCTTCTTGCATCAAGAAGAGAAATAATTTTATTTTGAATTGCACTTAATTTTATTTCTTATAGAATCGAATGGGCGATATATTTCATACTTTGGCGGTTTGTCATTTGGAATTCAATAGAATGCCCAGGAAATGTGTGAAATGTTAATCGTTTCATATTCATACATTGCCAACATTCTATACAATGTCTAGGTATTCTATAGAATGCCGGCTTCCATACAATGCCGGTAATAGATACATGTGCAGTATGTTTGTCATGTGAGTTGACTTCATAGGCCAAAGCTCAGTAAATAAACTAAATATAGGTTCGCCTCCATAGCTCTTCTGCGACTTAAAGATGATACGTTAATCTAATAATAAAATCATTAATTTTTCGAACATAAGTCGGATCTGCATTTTCTTAATATTTCGATTCTATAACCTGGTGCTTGGATATTTTAATAATTTACAGACCTTTCGGATAACATCAACTTGTAATATTCATTTTCTTAAGCAAAATCCCAGAACGTTACATATTCAATGCTTTATTTAAATAAAATAAATTTTCACAAAGGTAACCAAGATGGAAATTAAAAGCGAACTCACATTCAGGATGAAAAGTAAGCGGGTAATTTGTGTTTTTATTCCGTCCGAATCATATAAGAAATAAAAAATGTTTCAGAATCGGACGGTCGCAAAAGACTATTTTTCCATCTTGATAAGTTGCAGTTTCAAAAATTATTTCTAGGCATCAACTAACTGAATCCTTAACTGATTTACTAAGTGAACGAGCCTTTTCATGACTAACTGAAATGCAATGTTTATAATTCTACACGAGGAATATCAAAAATTCATGCATAGGGAAATGAATTCGACTCATAAATTATTAAAATCTCTTCTGCTTAAATAAAATGCATACTAAAAATTGAAGTCTGTTCAACTTGAAATTCTGGTAATTTTGATAACTTGAATAGCGTAAGCGTTCTTTTCGAATTTTAATTTTTGCGCAAATGAATTGCTAGTAAAAATGCTGATTTTCGATTATGTTCAAGCTTTAGAAAACAAATCTAGCCAATTCACAATTCAGAGATCGAATGTTCAAGGCATGCAGTCCCATGAATCAAACCAGCCAAGTTTAGAAAGTTTGGCAAAATCCCTTAAACTGAAATACTCAAAAACAGGTTTAATTCAAGCAACCAAAGATTTCTTCTTTAAGGCTCCAAATGTTGCTAGGTGTGAGGATGATATTGCACGATATGTAACTATATTAAAGATTGTGATAAGAAAATATTCTCCGCAAATATTGCATCAACTGTTCGATGCTGAAAGAAAAACATTCCCAGTCTTCGAACAGCTGTTACAATACAGTATTCATGAAGACGTCATGATAAAAAATGCAGCGCGACTTGGCCTGCTAATCATTTTAAAAGAATGCCAAGATTATGTGAGGAATTATATTGTACAGTATGGAGCTCCCCAATATGCAGAAAATATGTCATCTTTTTTGAAACGTACTATTCTAAATTTACAAGATTCTATCAAGAAAGGACAAGAGCATTATGCAAGATGCGCGATCCGCCGATTTGAAGAAGAAATCGAATACATAGATGATATATTTCGATTGGAAAATGAAGTTGTTGTTGATAAATTCCGAACCACTTTTATTAAACAGTTTGTTGTTCCTATTTTAAAGTCAATAGTAGAACAGAATGCTGATGCTGAGAAAAATGAAATTTCTCTCAAAACTGATTTATTTTTAATAGGAAAATTGATGCAGATAGTTACTGACAGAAAATTTAAGAACGAAATAATTGAACTTCTGTTGCCAATTGAATTACAAGAAACAAGAATTCGTCATTTCATACTCATTTTTAATATCACTTCGATTAAAGAAATAACAAAATTCAAGGATAAAATAGTTCAGAAGATAAAAAACATTGTTTCCAGTATGAAACCCAACCTTTCACAAATATATGCAATACGAATCCTTGGCATAGCAATCGAATCATTTTTATATTCTAAAAACTATTACGGGGTTTTTGTTATATTTACATCTTTTATAGATGAATTAATGAAATATTTTTTACCAGAAACAAGTATTTCAGTGTTTAAGATGCTGGATTTGATATCTTCAGTTCTAGAACCAATAGCAATAACGAGTCAGAAACATGATGATTCATTTTGGCTTGAATTGAAAACTAATTTTGCGAAAATATTGCAAGTAGAATATTTAAAACTGTGCAAACAGCTGAAATTCGACAATATAATGGAATCTACCACCATTATTGACAGGCAATATGATGATTTTTTGAAAAACAAGTCAAACTTCTCAAATGCATTCGAAGACATTTTGTACGTAATTCCTAATAGAAACACTGATGAATATCAGGAAAATGTTGAATACAGAGAAATCGATACAACTTTGCAAAAACTGTTTCATCTCAGATATTTATGTCTTCACTTGCACCAAAAGAGAGAGAAAATCTTGCCTTTACTTTGTAACAAAATAAGAATTGGTGAAAAACTAACCACAGAAAATTGCATTCCATGTAAAATATTAGTCGGTAACACTTCCACTATCAAATGTTTTTTAAAGTTAACTTCAAGTCAAATTTTAATTCTTCAAGACAATGGAAACGATAAAGAAGGAGTAGTTGTGTTCTGTTCTTATTATAAAGATCTATTGTGGAGAAAGTGCAATGAAACCTTATTACTGAAAGAAAATACGATGACTGATAAGAAAATTGTCCCAATTATGCAGTTAAAATTAAAACCTTTATCCAGAATTTGTATACTATCCAAAACACTTACAATAGCAAAGCAGAAACAAAATGATATACTGAAACGAAAACTGGACGACTTGCTTGAAACTGTTTATAGCCAGAATGAAAGTAACACGAGAAAATATATAAAAAACTGAAAATTGTAGTTTTATCAATTAAAAGTCTCACGAATCTAAATAAATGTTTGAGTACTATACAAATCCAAAGTTTTTATGTTAGAAATTTGATATGTTCACCAAGATGTCTACAAGTATTTCAATAAGTTAATAATAAATATGTTAATTTTTCCCTATGTGAAATCTTTTTTTAACCATCAAAGGGTGGTATGCCTGTCAATCTCTCTATCCATGCATATCCAAACATAACTACAAAACAAACTAGATGAGTGAATTATAGTATAAAATCTTAAAGTTAAAATCGTAGATATACATATTTCTAATTTTGGATTGAATTCCTCAAAGAATAGATTGTTTATTTATGCCTGGGTGTACTTTTGTGATATAAATAATGTATGTAATATAGTCTACTAGCCACCTTCGGCAACCAGCTGTTCACTTGTAATATTGATGGTCTGTGACTATGCTTGTAACTTAGCGAAATAAATTGGAGGTCTGTCAAGGTTTATCTCCATAGTCAATGTACATGGGAGAAGTGTTTTCTTTTTCGATTTTGTTTGAAAATGGAGGATGGTGGAGGGCAGGCAAACCGTGATGATACATACATCTAGAGGTCATAAGCTTTCATATGAAATAAGAATTGTCAAAATCGGCCTGGTAGTTGGGGGACTCTGCCAAGACAATGTATAGTGGAGAAGTGTTTTTTCGATTTCGTTCGAAAATGGAGGGTAATGGGTGGCAGGTGACTACTGATGACATATCTAGAAGTCATAAGCTTTCATACGAAATAAAAACTGTCAAAATCGGTCCACTGGTTGGGGTTGAGGGGGGACTGGTCCTCTGGTTTTGTCAATTATTTTAAATGTATAGATTATAAAAAAAAAGTATGCAAGATAAATGTATATAAACAAGATTTAGATAACTCAAATACACAAGTTAGATAAATGTGGCATGCTTGATACTAAATTTGGGACCCAATCAGTCAATGAGTAAGAGTTCAAAAATGCATACTCAATTCTCCTCACCCTTATGTCATTTTCAAAGGAACTTTCAAAACTTTGATGTTTGGTTGAAATGGACCCGAATCATACCGTCATGCATAGCAGGTTGGTGGCAAAATCTTTAAAACCATGCAATGCATACTTCTGCACTGGATCTGATGGTATCACTCAGCTTGAGATTAGGCATGTGTCACGGCACCTTTTCTCTTGTAAAAGAAAGCACTGCTCCTCACTGTACTATGAAGTTAAACATAAAGCACACTGTTTTGTGGAAGTATACGAGAAACTTGTGGGGAGAACATTTCCGCTGGCTTAACATGTTGTGGCCGATTAGAGACCGCATGGTTTCAAAAAATACAAGGACTCCTTAAGCAATCATCAAGTTACTACTGCTCTTGAAATAAAAATTTTAATACATTATGAAAAATTTTGTGAACCAAAATTTGATTTTAATATTGTCAAAATAGTAATATGTTATGTGAAACAGAATTCTCACGAATAAAGAATATAATTTAGTACTATAACTCATCTTTAAAATTTATGAAATTTTGATCCCTTAGTTCAAATGTAGATTTTTAAAAAATAAATGCATGTCAACCCACATCTAACTGTTAAAAAAGATATCAAGACTGACAAAAGGATTTGAATTTTATTTTTATAATATTACACCATGTATTATTTTACAACAAACAAAATAAATGCCATACTTAACTTCCATCATAATATACATTCACTGGAATGACTTAACATCAAAGTCACTAACAAATTCTCGAACTTAATATTATAGCATAGAAAAATATACACAAAACAGACGACAATTTAACTAGTAGATTTTCTGTCAATAATTAAAACCTTTGACTTAAACGCAAGTTTCTGATTAAAATATTAGGTTTTAGCATTAATGTAAAATAGTCTTTTCAGTGATGGAGAAAGTACTTAATGTAAAAATACCAATATTATTTATTGTTGAATACCATTTCTTCAACATGAAATATTGACCGGTTAGTAAGTTTGGACTGGTGGAAGAAAGTTTAGTGAAAAACACACATACATACAGATCTCTTATAGCAGCCTTCACTTCAGCAATATAATTAAACTACTTCAACTACGTGAGGATCATATTACAAAATACTAAGGTCAAGAAAATTTATACCCTTTCCGATTCTTTAATATTTGAAAACAAAAATAAATAAGAATTTCACCTTCTTTCCACAATTTTCATTGAAATTTATTAAGTAATTGCATCAAAATCAAATTTATTTTTCATTAATTAGTAAGTACAACTTCATTATTTCATTCTCCTGGGGGTTGGGAAAAAACTGCTTCATATGAAAATGAGATGGATTTTTCCTCCCTTTACAAGAAAAAGATGCCAGTGGAAAAAGTTTCAAGATGCTCTGATCTAAACAAAAAAACATTCTATTCACCCTGCTGAAACAAAATTGATCAATATAAAATCCTCTTTATTATAATTATTTCACAAACATATAGCAGCTCCTAACTCGAATAAAAAACAATAATAATACTATTTTTTTTACAAATTTATGGCTAATCGTTTTAATACACATTTCTTTACAAAAAATTTAACATTTATTTTTTTTAATATGACCTTATGCTGATTCATAAAACAACACATTAAATATATAAAACCACCAAGGGGGGTTGGAGGGGTGCTTACAGTTGGTATCAAAATATATTACATGTTTGAAAAGGTGATGAGAGAAAATTTATCAGTGTTCTTTAGAAAACAACTTTTTATCGGTACAAAAAAAATCAGCTCAATAAAACATTAAAGAGAAAAAAAAGCTATATTCTAAAAAAACCACATTCTGTTCATTGGATGCAATCACGGATAAACCACAATATGTTATTATATTCTACAGAATTAAATCTTTCCTAACTGAGCATTGTAATCCATGGTTAAATGAGGATCATCTTTGAAAGCATCATGAAATATTTCACAATGGTTTTTTACAGGATGTATGCAAAAAAGAACTCTTAAAATTCTCGTTAGTGCTAAGGCACTGTTTACAGATGTTTATATAATAAATGAAAATTCAATGAATAAAAGAAAATTAAATTACTCGGCAATAACTCACATAATTAAAAATGCTAATTAAATATTAACATTGATTAAAATGGAACACCTACAACATAATAAAACTACTCTACAATGGTACAAAACTAAAATAATTTAAACTAATAAAAAAGATCTAAAAATAATCTACATAAATATAAATGAAGCACAGAAACACAATAGTGCTACATAATTTCAAAACTCTTGCTTTGACAAGACAAAGAAAGAAAAGTTTTATCCAGAAAATGATTATCTGACAAAACCAAGTTTAAAAGTAAGAATCATTTCAATAACATGGAAGGATAAAAAAAGAGAGAGAGAGATGATAAAAAATTGAATTGAGGAAAAAAAAAAACCGAATTTGAATTTTTTAAAAATGTAAATACAACTTAATGGCTTTCAGCTCTAACAAGGTAAAATAAAATGTTCATAAATATGATAAAATCAGTGACAAAGCACAACATTGAGAAAACTTTTTAAAGCATTTGTGAAGTACAATAAAATAGTAAAATGTGAATATAATGAGTTTGGTTTTTTGCATAGTTCTTTCAAAATGGCACTTTATTATTTGGTCATAAGAGTGGATTGCATTAAAATGCACAGACATTTAATTTAAATTGGCATTTAAAATTTTTATCAAGCACTTCCCATGTAGCACAATATGTTGCCCAATATTGTACAATATTGTTCGATATCATATAATATGATATTCTACAATATTATACAATATTGCGAATATTGTTTAATATCGTACAATATCTTTGTACTACTGGGGTTGTAGTGCATACTCCATCCAACAATCCTCATAATACAACTAATTACATATCATTCCATTTTAGAAAACAAACCTTTTATTAGTCCATCATTGCATAAATAATATATGAAGATTTTACCAATAAGTATTTGAAATCTGACCATGAGGAAATGAATTCTTTAGAAGTGATGATGGGATTTTGAAAGAGAAATGACTAAACTACCATGCTGATCTACAATACTGAACTAACTATCAAAATTACGAGGTCCATCCCAAAAAAATAGCCCTTGTGTTGCTTCAAAACAGGACATTAATACAGTGAAACCTCTCTGAATGGTCACCCCTCCGTTCTGAGAAAAATTGGCCGCTCTGAAGGGTTTTCGTTGCAATTACAAGATCATTGCTATAATACATAATATAAACAAGTCTGACACATATTTCTTATTTAAAATGAAGTTTGAGAGACTCATCTAAAGAGAAAATAGTACTTTATTTAATAATTTTTTAATTTTTTGAAAAAGGATAGAATACGTGACTGTTTTAAAGTTTTTACCCTTCTCGGAAAAAACCATTTTTCAAGTTCGTTTCTTAGTTTAAAAAGTAAATCTCTAACCGATGTGTTTGTCAAATGGGATGGGCAAACCCACCCGGCGGCCGTTCAGAGGGGTTGGGTGGCCGTTGCTAGGGGTTATTTTAACATTAGGTCTATGGGCCGAAAAATGTGTGCCACGAAAAATTGGCCGTTAAGCAGGGTGGCCGCTATGCAGGGGTGGCCGTTCAAAGAGGTTTCACTGTATAAATAAACTAAAAAAAACAAGCAAATAATCAATAATTTTGCATTTTCTAAAAGAAAAATTTCCACAATTCCATTCAAATTTGACTATAATATTAAACATTATTGACTAGCGAACTGTAGTTATAGAACAAGGTCATAATACAAGATTTCCATTTGAAAATTTTCTCCGACATGCTTTTGCATATTTTGAGGGGGTGCAGGTGGGATATTAAAAAGAGCAAATAAAATTTGAATCTGCACTAAACATTAATTAAAAAATAATTTTTTTAACCACATTAATATGAATGATGGTAATCACATTAAAATTAAAGGAAAAATGATAGAAGAATAATTTCGTTCTTAATTTATTGAATTATAAAAACTATAAGATTTAATATAATGTATATATAGGAAGTATATATAAGTGTCCTATAAGGGAGAACCAAAGTTTGAGCTTGATTTATAGTGTTACAATAAATATGGGATGCTTTATTTTGTAATGCTTTAATAATTTGGAAAAATCTATTTTTAAATCTACTACATGATCAATAAGATGCTTTTACATATCAGGTTTAAAAAATAAGGTTATCAGTATAAGAGAAAAGTTTTTATTTAAATATAAAATACAAAATTTTCTACAAACTATTATTTATTTTGGTTATTTTGATAAAATTTAAAGACTCTGTCATCAAACCATTTCATTTTATTTTTCTTCAAGAAAAGTCTTTAAAATCAAGGAGAAAGAGAGAGAAAACTGAAAAATTCATAAACTGTGATGAAAATTTGACTACTTTACAAACACTAGCTTGGATATGTTTTTATTTGCTATATAACGCCCATATGCAAAATAAAAAATATTCAATATTATTCTTCAAGTATATCAAGATCAACATAGTTTGATTTAATTTTTGATGAGTAAAAAATTATATTAGAACAGCACATTTAAGGTTTTCATAATGGAATCATTATCAAGAAAAACAGATTTCATAAATGCATACTACCTGGGCATATCATTTCAAGAAATTCATCTCCGTAATATAATTGAGGCTTTTTGAGTGCAAATGAATTCACACTACAATACAGCTGTCTAATAAGCTTTTGACAACAGATTCTTATAATGAACTACAGTCAAACAGCAAGCTTGCCACATGAACTGCTACCGTTTTCAAATTTTTGCCTCATAAATGATAAGCAACAAATATTTACTAGTTTTACAAATATTACAAACTAAAAAAACATAAAATGTCCTTATTGCGGCCTTATCTGTTGGGTAAATTTTCATTTGTAAATGAAAAACTCTGTTCTCATGATGACCAATAAGGATCTTAAAAAGTTCAAAATAACAGCCCTTTTTATTTACATGGATTGCTTGAGTAACATACTATTTTTTTAAAAATATCAATAAAAATTTTGAGCTTAGTAATTCTGATTCATGACCTGTTACATAACATTCTGCCTGCAAGTTCTACAAGCAGTAACAAAATCAATTTAAGAGAAATGGAAAATTTGACACAGTTAATCGCCATATTACCAATGAATTGTGAGAATTAAATTCATAGAAAAAGTATATTTCATCTACATTTTACAGCAACTTCATTTTCCTTAGCACACTTGCATGCACAAAAAGTAGGCATGAATATGCAATTTTCAATGAACTGAAAAAAAAGTGCATATGTACAGATGAAGAAAAAGAGTAAAATCGATATAACATGCAACTAATTCCTAATTATCAACAAGCAGAACTTCATTCATTTCAAAATAGGAGAACTGAATATATCAAAAAAAAAGTATAAAGTTAGGGTGACTAACTAACAATTAGCTATGATCACGAAGCATTTCATAATTTTTTCGAATATCTCAACACCTTTTTAGGAATGTTTCTTGATAGACACAATCACAACAGTAACATTATCCCCACTGTATTTTCGAATAGCTTCATTTACAAGTCTGCTGCAAGCTGTTTCATAACATATTTCTGCATCAGGTCCACTTTT
Organism: Araneus ventricosus; assembly: GCA_013235015.1. Taxonomy (NCBI): domain Eukaryota; kingdom Metazoa; phylum Arthropoda; class Arachnida; order Araneae; family Araneidae; genus Araneus; species Araneus ventricosus. The sequence continues at coordinate 48,168 of BGPR01006595.1, read as the reverse complement.
ATTATCCTGGGAAGAAGAACAAACTTGATGTTAAACACTTCACCATTAAATTAAGATTACACTAAATACGACTTACTTTAAGAATAGAGGTAATCGAACGTTTTTTAGCCTGACTTATTTCAGGTTTGTAAAGATGGAATTTTCCAACAAATTTTTCACCTGCTTCCTAATATGCTACAGTTTTTAGAATTTTGTACATGTGTTCTCAATGGCAATACACTATTTTAATATATTCAGAACCAAATTATCAGTTAATCAATTAAATCTTGATTAGATGTGAGGGGTGCCACCTGGTAGCGAATTTGAGGGAAAAAAACTGATTACAAACTTCCATAATATTTATAACTAGCTGAACCTGGCAATGTTTTGCTATTACTAGATTTGAGAATTACTAATATAATAATTGATCAGGTAACACTGTTTGGTTTGGCTAAGTGCCAAACAGACTCAGATGATCTGTCTACGCCTATAAATAAAAACTAAACACACCCCTTTGCAAATCCGATTTCTGTTATGGCTTCAAAGAACTCCAACAGTTGTTTTTTTTTAATTCATGCTGGATTGTAATAAATTTCAATAAAATGACTTCATCCATTTCATTTCCTTTCACCTCTGTAAATTTACGAAAACTACAGGCAATTGATTCACGGAGTTTTTCATACATAAATTGAGCTGCATTAACAGTTTATTTCTTTTTTATTATTTTCTTTCAGTATTTATTTATTTTGTATCTGGTAATGCATTTTTTTTTCTGTTAGCGGATTTTGCCATATTTTTACTCCACGAAACAGAAGTAATTGTTAAAAGTAAGGTTATTATTAAATGAAGGTTAGTGTCAATTGATTCATCGGTTCTATTTTTCATGTCTTTTTTTAAATTTCTTAAGCACTCCGCCAATGGAAATAAGATTTTCTACTATAACTTTCGTTAGTAAATCTGTGAAAATGGGACACAAGATATGTTTGGAAAGTTAAAAGCCCTTCTTAGATGGGTACAAATCTTCTAGTACATATAGATTAAATGAACACAATTGAAAGTTTGATATCAATTATTGTATTTAAAATACGATATCTATACATATAAAAAGGCAGTGTTCGTACGTGTGTTTAGCTGTGTGTGTTTCGATTTACTTGATCGCTTGAATTTCCAATGAAATATATTTGCAGAAATTTGTGGTCAGCATCCGTAAATGGAAACAAAGAACCTGCTGTATGGTATATTTGTCCTTGAATCTTGGCTTATAATTCGAAGTTATTATATTCGTTGCATCAAACAAAGTCATTTGAAAACATGTGTCATAATTTCATATGTTATTCAAAAAAATGCTTCGATTGTGTTGTAGTACCAGCGACCTATTAGAACAATGACTCAAGTGGTGCCTTCAATGGTCACAATTTAACTTTACCATTCAAATAACACATCCCAGGAGCTTCATTCTTGAATTTTAATGCATCACAATTTGTGAAAACTTTAATATGATTGTATTAATAATCTTTATTTAATACAATTTGTTTGATACTTTATTGTATGCTATGCTCTCTAAGGAACTACAGATTATAAAATGTGAACTAAGAATAAAAAGATATATTCACATTGAAGGAATTTCAGTAATAATTGTGCAAATTTGAAATAAAACCCATGATTCATTTAAGAATTCAAAGCGCAAAAGATATGATGAAGAATACACATAACATATTAAAATGTAGTATTAAAGAATGAAACAGAAACCAGTGAATAACACTCAGGTTCTAAATCTAACATGATATGGAGGGATTCCATTCCCTGTTCACTAATACAAAAATGACTCGCAACATTCGTCAGTTCACCAGGTAAACAATAGTCATACACTAAACATATTTGAATGAATTCAAATATATGTATAAAGACTTAATATAATAAATATATGAAGAACAGTGCTGTAAAAAAAAGTTTATGCATTTTCAGAACAACTGAAACATTTTGAATGCTAATCATTCATCTTTAACTCTTTCACTAGTAATAACAGATGACTGAATTCAACAATTGAATTCAAACTTAGCGATGTTGCACATATTTGCTGTTTAATATTAAATTTTACATTTAAGTTTTTTTTAAAAAAATTACTTTTAGTAACCATTAAAACTAATACAAGTTACTGGTCAGAGGATCAATATGCATATTTTTCCTTTTACAATGTAAAATATCCATTAGAATTCAGGCATTCACTCAAAGCAACTCAACTATTTTATCTAAAACTACTATATTAGCGGTCAAGAATGGCATTAAATTATACTCAATTCTTTTTCAACAGATAATTATTTTTTTAGACTGAACTACTGGAGTGTATTTTGCAGATATTACGGTCATCTGTTCTTTCTCTTGCATTCCTTTAATAGCACAATTTGAATCGCAAACTATTGCTGATCTAAGGACAGTAAGGACTCACCCACATACTTCAAGAATAATCTAAAAAGTGACAACCATTCAAATGTCATTGGGACCAGAAAATTTTGCAGTATCTTTTTTTCCCCCGTCTTTTATATACATAAATATCTGTACTCCAGAGGGAAAAAAAAAAACAACATATTTTAGCATTTCATAAAACTAATTCTTCCTTTTGGTAAAGTGCAAACCTTATATTCCCAAAACATAGCTATTCTGCAAGACAATTTTTTTAAAAAATGAATTTTCAAACTAATGGCTTCATTCTCAAGAATCCATTCATTTTAAATATCTATTTAGTTTTGGGATAAATTAAATACTAGTCCAAAAAAGCAATAGAAAATGCATCTGCATATCCTTATTTTTTTGAATAAAGAACTGGAGACGAAATTTCAATATTTATTGAAGACTAATTGATTGAAGAAAAATAATGTATCAGAACTTAATGCAATTCAAAATAAAGGTAAATATTTGAACAAATTGATTATTCAAAAAGCGTCATTAAAAAAATTTGCTAACTAATGTAAAATACTTTACCTTTTTAGAATCTAATACTATGCTTAAAACTTCTTCAGAAGTGAAAACTTTCCATAGACCATCACATGCTAAGAGAATAAAAGCATCATCATCCGTCAATTGGCATCGCTTTATATCAGGAATACAAGTTATTCCAAGTGCTTTATATTGACCATCTCCTATTGACCTTGAAACTTCAATAACACCCATTACTCTTCCATCTCTGGGGAAATTAAAAATAAAAATTTAAATTCAATACACAAGATAGAAAGAATTTCTACAATCACATTTCATCGAGTAATTTTTGACAATAAAACATATTATACATGCATTAATGTAGTTAAAAATGCATTAATGTAGTTAGAGCTGTCAAGTTTAGCAAAAAATTGCTTTTGAGCATAGTTTCTGGAACTACTTTAAACTAATGATTAACCCAAATTTTTCACTGATGCAACATACTGAGAAAAAAAAGTCAGTAATCATTTGTCATTCTATGCATACAGTAAAATATACACATGTGTATAACAATATATCCAAGTTGAAACAATTATTTTGTGAAAGATTACTTGATTTAATTAAATTTTAAATCAGGAATGAAACTTCAAATTAGCCTTTACAGCTATTACTCTTCCTTTTCTAAGATTTGTACTTCAAGAAAGAAAGCAATGAATAATTTTTAAATAACGTTATGAATAATAAAATTAAGTGTGCATTAAATGATGAACTAATTTGTTAAAAACACTAGCCATCATCAATTTCATCATATACTGAAGTCATAATTTTATAGGTACTCCACCCGAGATTCTTAATGTTACAAAAGGAAAGGGGACATGATTACTGAACATTTAAAGGGGGAAAAGTACAGAATTCAAGTTGAATTAAAAATATCAATAATGATACAGGAACTTTGTTCGAATTGTACTATTTACATCCAAAATTATAATCTTGGTTTATCAAATTTTAGGATTAGAATGCAAAAATAAACAATACTTTGATGCAAGATCTAAAACTCCTTCTCTTCCATTAAGTAAAACAGCATTATTCTAAAAGATATAATGTGCAGACATTTGGACAATTTCCTCCATGCAATAAAACTTTTTCCAAGATCCAACTGTATCGGTATAACAAATTATTCTGAACTTGTAACTAAAAAATAATAGTACCTTGAATCTTCTAAATAGTGACATGATTCTGCATGAAAGTAGAGAAAACAGTTAACTGTATTTAATTATAATACTAGGGAAATTACTTAAACATGTATTAATTAATAATGTTTAATTAATTTGTTTCACACAAAGCAATGGAAGGTTGAGCATCTCCCAAATGTTTGTCATGGTCCATGTCATGAAGCTGTAGTGCACTGCCTGTTAACTGATTGTAACTGCTAGGCAGAACTCCATTGTATTGATACATATGATCAATCTTTCTGCCCTCTTTGTATCTTGTTTTTGTGTGTGTTTTTTGCGTCTTTCTTGCCATTGGAAATATTAAAAAATTATATAAATATCCACTAGCATATAAAAATAGTTAAGATAATACCATACCATACCTTACATTTCCTCCTGCCTTTTGAATACGCATTCTTTCAGTATAGTCTTGAGGAGAATGATCACTGCTAAGTGGAATAGCAACATACTTACCAGACTTTTTACTGTACCTGCATAGGATAGCCTGTATAAAAAGGAAACCATGATGCAAGACTCGGTAATGAATTTAAGGCAAGGTAATAAAATGCATTACTTTCAACAAATCACAAAAACATGAAAGAGGATTTCTCAGTTGAAGTCGAGTCCAGAAATCGGTACTTTTCCGTTAACCGGGCGCAAATGTTGCCAATTGTGAACCAAACGCGAGCCAAGTCGGCGGGCACAAATGTCGCCAATTGCAAGCCAAGTCGGCGGGCGCAAATGTCGCCAAAACTTGGCAGAATTCTACATTATTTGGCGATTTTTCGCTTGCGCCCGGCTAACGGAAAAGTACCCAGAAATCTAATCTATTTTGACTTTATTTCCATTTTTTTTTATTACTCTGCAAAATTTATTTTCACTAGCCTTCCATGACAAATGTAGAAGGAGTGTAAAAATTGCAAGTCTGGATCATATGAAAAATGAGGCGAAAAAGATTCCTGTTTACATTTTTCCTGCAAAAATTAGGATTCTGAACTTTTCCTCCAAATGAGAAATCATCATCTTACTTACATAAATAATTTTATAAATTTAATAATAATTTATAATTCATTTTTAAAGAAAGTAAGAAGTTAATATTCATATTGAATTTAAAAATTCTGAAAATCCATTAAATAATTACTTTGCTGTCTCCTAGATTAGCAATATATAAAATATTCTGCAAAGCCAAAACAACAATTGCAGTAGTTCCATCTTTCCATGATGGCTTTGTTTTTGTTGCTTGCTTCAAAAATTCTTCATCAGTTTTCCTAAAAGCTTCTGTTAAAGTTCTCTTTATTTCTTTTTCAATCTGTGGTAATGGTACTGCAAAAAGAAAAGAAAACAAAATACCATTAATGCACGAAAAACAATATTACAAAAACTAAGTACTCTCTTCAAAGGTAAAAGAAGAGAACAGAGAGACTACATTAACTAAGTAAGAAAAACACAGAGCATATTTTGCATTATCATGTGGTATTCACTTTTCTAAAAATGACAGAATGAGGTATGATAAAGATAAAAATCACAGATTTGATTAAACATACTGAATGGAATTTTTAGCAACTTTTTGAAAAAAAAACTTCATTTAATTGTAGTTATACATTCAATTTTTAGGGTTCAAATTCCAAGAATTATGGTTAAGGTAAATGCTCCAGTAGTGGGCCACTTAAGGGTATTTCCTCAATTATCATCTAAACTTTTGAGAAGTTTCACTAATCTGTATTTTTTTATGGTTGTTCAAACTTTTATCTAAAATAATAATCACCTGAAATATCAAAATAATTGTAATATAATTTTTAAAAAATTAAAAACTTAGATCACTCCAATGCACCAGAAGTGGGCATAGCAAACTTTTGATGTACCAGTAGTGGGCATACCAAAAGTGGGCCACCCAGATTTGTCAATTGTGCCAAAGAAAAAAGAATAAAATCATTATATTTAGTAATAATAATGATATATTAACATTATACACTGTAAAAAATGCAATAAAAATGGCTTGATATAGGCGAAATCGTTTATTTATAGATTCTAGTCACATGAGATTTACATTTTTTCTCTAACAGCCAATTTTTTTATGAAAGGTATATGTTAATTATCGATCTTTCATTTTAAGTTCTATTTGAGGCATTATGGATATTAAATCTTGATATTTTATGTTGAAAAAATCTTTTTTTTTTCTTTTATCATCTTCCTTCTGCAGCCAGAAAAGAGCCCTTTTAAATGGTGATGGAATATTTTTCAATGGTCCAGCAATGCGATAGTTATTATTGTCTGCCTCGTTACAGAGCCCAACTAATTCTTGAATATCAGTCTTTTCCTCAACAGTACTATAAAATATTTATTATTTAAGTAATTGGTCAGAATGTTCCATTAGTGTAACAGTAGTAGGCTATTAGTGTATCAGAAGTGGGCCATGTGATCTACTACTGGTTCTGATAAAAATAAAGCACATCTAATTAAATAAAAAGACTTTACAAGATATAACCTTCTTGTTTAAACATCACAAAACAGTCTATTTGAGAGAAAGCATGTGCTCCAGTACTGGCCTCACTAGGCCCACTACTGGAGCATTTAGTAAAACATTGATCCAAAAGTGGGCCACCCTTCACTATCCATAAATTATCAATATTATTTCATTTAAAGATAGTTTATAATACATTCATCATATAATCAAATAATATCAATAACAATTCATTTTAAAAACAAATAGAATGTATGCTAAAAATAGTTGAAAGAAGAGTTACCTCTAACGGAAATCACTAAGAATAAGCTAAAAATGCTTCTCTCAGAGACCAACTTCAGCAACAAACTTTCTAGCTCCTAACTGAACAGGAAATAAAGGCTGTGCCTTTGGTATTTAGTTAATAAGGGTTTCAGCCTACCAGAGGCAGATCTCTTATTTCATTGGAATGTTGGAATTTCTTGTTTTTGAACTTAAAATTCAAGCAGCCCACTACTGGTACGTGGCCCACTACTGGAGCATTTACCTTATATAGTAAAAATTTTGAGGAACCAATCAACAAAAAATTTGCAACAGCAAAGCTTATCAGAATAATTCAGCTTCAAGTCACAAATGAAAAATTGAAGTTAGAAATAATAGGAAAAGATTGTAGAAATGTACAATATTTTTGTGGTTAATATGATAACAGAAGAGAATTAGCAATGAAATGATATATTATCATAAAATAAATTGGTTCAAGAAAAGTATGAACTCATGATTCCTTATCTACTAATTATCTTTCACAAATTCAAGTTTGCCATAAAACTATGTACAGAAAAATTAAGCCATTCATTTTAGAAAGCAATAAATTTTCTATTTGCAATGGCTTAACTGCAATAACTATTAAAAGATATTAATAAAAAAAAGTGGTAATCATTTTCTAAACAAGTATTTTGAAAAACAAACTACTAAGATTTTTGCAATAAAATACGAAAGAAATGGGATTTCAGATTAAAATTCACAATCTTTCATTTCTTAAAGGCAATTTTTCTTTTTACAAAATATATATTCCACATGAATTTTAATATTAATACAAAATATATGTAAAAATAATACTTATAAGACCAAATCTAGATGTGTTACTAATCAAAATAAGGAATACATCAAATCTCATCTAACAGTCAAAGAAGTTTTGAAATGACAAAACCAAATATTATTAATTCTTTTTAATATTAAAATATATTGATTTATCCCTCTCCCATAGCATCATGCAACAGGTAATAAAGTCAGTACAATTTGTTTTTTATTTCTGTCAAGTTTTATTTTAATATTCCTAACCAACATTTATCTAATACACTGATATTCGCAAAGACAACAAAAACAGAAAAATTATTTATAACAGTTTAATATTGTACGTCAGTTTTTACAGATTTTTATTATTCCTTAACAATTTGCTGTTCTTCAAGTCCCAAATCTCTTGAAGTCTAATATTTTAAAATGAAATTTGATTTTCCACCATCAAAGGCAATGCAATGCTACAAAATATTATTCTTTCTGCTAATCAAGTTACAAAATATTTCATTATACTGAGGGAATCATTATCATTATTATTTGATGGACCTACCTACAATCTTACTTAAACTTGTCCAAAGTAGGGTTGATCATTTTGGAAGCGCGGATCCCCCCTTCTAATTAATAATTTTGGTCAAACTGACTAGCATTGACTGACCTTAAAGCTAATGAAGCAAAATGGTTAAAAAATTCAGACTGGAACACTGTGGATACCCTTGGGAAATTTTTGAGCCAAGTTTTGATGCAGGTGACAGGAAGCGAATTTCGAAGCTCTGACTCCTCCATGTCCATCATATACAGCATAGTAAGACAATCTGGAGCTGGAAGATAAATTAATATTCTATGTTTTAGATAATACATCCTAAAACTTTATTTTCAAGAGAGTGAAAATGTAAGTTTAGTATAATTAATAAATAAAAATACTAGTAGGTTTAAAGATACTCTGTATTAAGCATGTTTGGATATTCTATTGAAAAATTTCCAATTTTTCTTCATTAGAGATGACATGTTACAAACTACTTTATCATCTTCATTCAACATTTGTTCTCCCTACCAGACTATTGAATTCATTATTCAAGATTTTTGTAGAAATGACCACAAAAGCCCTAAAATTTGATATCTTTTTAAACTACTTATTTATGTCAGTTTCTTTTTAAAAATAGATACAGAAAATGCACAATCAGAAAGAGATTGCACTTGAAATATGGCACTTAATATTCTAAAACTTTTAAACGAAACAACTGAATTGAAATGAATCCATTTAAAATTAGCATATTATTCCAATAGTATAATAGTTCCATTTCATCAGCAATATTATTCCCATTTTCAATGTAGTGATAAATATATTTTTAAGTAGATATTTATTGTTTCTTTCATAATTAAAAAATATTGTAAAAGAATGATTATATAAGTAATGCAGTTAGAGTTCCCGTCTCAGCCGAAGCCATCCGAAACTCCTGATGAAGCAGCACGATGCGGCCCCGCCTAGCATGATAGCACAAGTCAGCACTTGGTGGGAGTGGAATTTGCAGGGGGCAGCATCAGCGGGGGGCAATTGCCCCCCCCCTGCCGGTGACCACTTGCCCCTCTGTCAGCGAAAAATCAAGACTTTCGTCTGCAAAAATCTTTGCGATTTTGAGAGCAGGATATCAAGGAATATAATAAATTTAATTCCATCTTTAAGTTATTATATAATAAACGGTCGAGATAAGCGATTTTGTCCAAATTTGAGGACTGATTAACAGTTAGGTCAACTGAATGACTCGCATCCTTTTAAGTTATCATCCATTCGGCCAGTAGTTCACACCACATTTGAAAGAATAACTGACAAGGCGACAAGTGAATAAGATGTCACATTTTGCCAAAACTGTTTTCGGTCGGTCGGCTAAGAGATCAACAAGATGGATGAAAATATTTATGTTTTGTTTTTCTTATTGACTGTTTCGATCATTTTTCGGCGGAAATAATGGTAAAACTAAAGTATATGTATTGCACAAGAGTGTGGATACACATAGTGGTCATTCCTCTCAACGGCCATTTTTGTTCGGCGTGGAATTTTTCGGCCCAAAGTCATAATGTTAAAATAAAATCTATTAACGGCCACTTAAACCTCTCTGAACAGTCGGGTTTGTCACACGTTCAACTTCAATGAAATTCTTTCCTTTCGTCTTTCCGACCGTGGACATTTTATGAAGAGAAAATTAAGGAAAGGAAGAAAAAAATTCACACACTCAAAAACAACACCGGAAATCAAATAGAAATTAATCATTCAAGAGAAGAATGAATTTGGACTCTACCGGGTTTGAGCATTAAAGAGTTCATTTTTGCCTTTCAGGTGCTGATTCGAACTCTAACAAAAAATTTGTTAGTATGGGCCCAGCCATCAGTGAATGAAACTTTCAGCTCAACGACTTTAGGAAAAATAGACGATATTATTGCCTTTCCTCAACAACTAGAGACAAAATAATTATAGATATATTTTTACAATTAAAAAAAATTGGAAAAGTGACCTCCGAAAGAGCTGAAAGACCCAAGCAAGACACATATTTTATGTTTTTACTAAACGAAAAAATAAAAAGAAAGAAAGAAATATATATAGAGAGAAATTTTCAGATAAAGAACTTTTTCTTTGGATAATTTTTAAAAGTAGATTTATCAGAAATGACGAATTAGGTCTTAATTAAATATTTTATACTCCCAAACATAATAACCTTTTAGAGCAGCCAATGTTCCTTGGAACAGTGGTTGACCACTGTAGAGAGGTTTCGGTGCATTTACATACTAGCCGGCCCTCTTCGACTAGCTTGTTAGTTGGGAATACAAATTCAATTGAATCTCATTGTTGTGTAAAATATTCATGTGGTTCGCCATTTTATTTTGTAAACTCAGCTGGTGAGAAATTGAATACTTACATGACTCATTAAAAATTCCATCGGCGGATCATATCCGGTGAGTGACATAGGGTTGCAATTTTTTAGGAAAAGGTTGTCAACTTTGGCGCTTGTTTACTATGGCTACGGATTATGAAGAAGCCAACCAATGACAGCGGATAATGTTAGATCAAGCTGAATGCCAAAAGTGGGTTTCAAAAGAGGAAAACTGGGGGTTGGCAACTTTTTTGAGGAGGACGAAAAAGTGAATGAAAAAAAGAAAAAGACAGGAGGGAAGATGGTAGCCGGCAAAGCAGGATGAACGTTGCTTGTGGATGAGATAAAAAGTGAAATAAAAATGATGCATACTCAGCCAGATGATAATGGTATGTCATCGTGATAAAGCGCCCCCCGATTGCACTCCTATGTCCCAGATAAGTCGCTCCTTTTATTAATTTTTGGCAATCAATAACATTAAAATATAGCAGCAGACCCCAATAGATATTTGAGTTAAAAATATAAAAGCTCACCAGCCAGGCTAATATTAACTTATATTGCCATTTCGGTATGTTGTAAATAAATTCTTTGTATTATTCAGAACTAGCTTACTTTTTGAAATCAACTATAGGATCTAAGCTAATAATTTTAGGAGAGTCACGAATTTGGAGGATAAATGTAACATCATGTGCATAATTTGATTTTCATGGTTCCCTTCAAAAAGCAACTTTAAACTTCAAATTGTTATAGACACTTCACTCGTGTTCTTTTAGTAGCTTTGCATCTGTTCTATTCATTGTCTACATGAACATCCCTAATGGAATCAAGTAACTGCATGTGTCATCTAACATCTAATTGTACGCCGCCTGCACCTTTCTTATTACTTATGCAAAATACTTGCAGCATGCTAGCTGGATTAAAATATGCTGATAGAAAGAATTAAAACACAACAACCATAATCAATGAACTTACTACATATGTTTCCAAATATAATTATTACCTTAGAGAACTTCGTTTACAGATTTAACAGAAAAATTGATGGAACAAAGAAGAAAGTAAAATCCATTATGACATTACCTTAGCTTTCAATAATGGAAGTGAAACACAAAATTAAATATTATTTAGGAAGGGTTTGAATCAGATTGCAACAATGAAAAGTACTGTTTTAAATCATGCCTTAAAATATTTTTACAAATTTATTAAAATTAGAGAAAAAAATACAGCATCTTCATTGATTTAAAAAGATGAGTTTTTAAATTTTCAGATGGTGGCTGGTACTGATCAAAAAAACTATATTCAAACTTGCACAATAAACGTGGAGCATTGCGATTTGTTAGCTATGCTTGCAAAGTGAGATGAATTGGTAAAATCGGTCCGGTTGTTGAGACTGGGAACACAGACAAGGTTTCCTCTCCTAGAGAATGTACAATGAAGTACTGTTTTTGCGATTTTTCTCCAAAATGAAGAATTGAGATGGAGGAGCGACCATTGATGATGTATCTAGGGTCGTGAGCTTTCATATAAAATATCATTGAAAAGGTAATTTTTTGAACTTTCAGATGGCGTAAAAAGGATTTTCGTACTGTAATATTTTCGGAAGTTATTAATGAAAAACGCCAAAATTTTGCTTAATTTTTAATTAATTAAAATTTCAAAAAGGGCTCCAAGGTACACATTCCCAACCTCCAAAGTAGGTTTGTGCCAGGTCCAGCGGTCTGTCCTGCAGAGAACCAATACACACACAGACATTCTCCTTTATTATTATTAGAGATATGAAGATAGGTTTTTATAGGTTTAAAATTTGTTAATAATTATTTTTACTTGTCTCGGCTATTATTTTATTATGAAATTTAGATAATAATCTGCAGATTTTTTCAATATCAGTGCAGTGCATTTAATTTCCTGAGATTTATGTTCATAATTCTTCATTTTCTATTATTGCTTTTCGTTCAGTCAGACAATTCTTACTGCACCGACATTTAGCTAATTATTTCAAATAATTATTATAATAAAATTCGCTAATTAATACTTAATTACCCTTAATTAAATATAAATTAATTATTATCAGTTATTTTGAAGTTACCTAAATTAGAAGAACTTTGCTTGCCCCCGGCGGAGGTGCCCCCCCCCCCCCCCCCCAGGAATTCGCTTAACCAACACATCACCAAACTCCTCAGATGATTATATAAGTAATATTACAACCCTACAGTCAATCTTGTGAGGAATATCAATCATTTTAATCTTAAATTCTGTGAATCAACAAGCAGAGCAGGAGTGCTACAAAAAGATCTGTAGAAACCAAAAGATATGCATTTAGCCTTACAGTAAAGATATAAATGACCAGCTGCCAAAGATGAAAATTGTGCAGCCTGCAAAATAAGCCTTGTAATGGCATGCTTCATACATTAAGCACTGATAAAAAGTATAACACTTCATCAGGCATACGGATGATAACCAGTTCAAACTCTCAACTATGCTACTCCTGGACCAAAAACTCAGTTACTTATACACCGATTTCTCATACTCTTATTCAATAACGCTGCAGATACAGGTGTATGTACTGGAGGTATGTGGTTCGGAACAGATTAAAAATAACTATTGTAGATTATACTTTAGTTATCATGATTTTCGGTATACCTTGATGTATATATAAAAATACTAAATAATAAATCACAAGAAACAACCTCATACAGACAAATAAAAACACCAAATGGAACAAATTAATTTATTTCAAAAAGGTAAAACCCTCTAATTAGAAGAAATTTAATAAGTGCAGAAATAAGTTCGAATTTTTATACAAATTTTTTTCTGCAAACCATTAGTTTCATTTGTTAACTATGCTAGCCCTTCAAAAAAATACTGAAACAAGGTGAACAGTTCTCAATATTTTCAGCGAAAAACAATGAAATTTACAACATAAGAAATATAACACTTTGTGAAGTTTGCTTTAAAAAAAGATGTATTCCTATGTCTATAAAATGTATAATATTTTAGACAAACTAGTAGGATGAAAAAAAGTAACTGACGCATATTAATCAAAATGGCAGAAAAATAACCGAGAATGAGCATTTCTATCATACTGGAAACATCCAATGAGCTTCATCATAAAGATTATTTTTTCTTGCATCCTCTACAACATCAAAACAGGACTAGCAAACAGTCTGCAATTATATATATTTTTAATGCAAAAAAAGTGAATATATTTAGTATAGCTTACACAGAGGGATGAAGACCAGGTACTTGTTTATGAAAATCATCAACCAGTACATGAAAATCCTGCATTTCTTCCCTTTCCCCTTTCTTTTCAGCAAAGAATCCTTGAATAGAATACAAATCTTCTTTTGTCTCTTCTGAAAAATAACATACTTAAAATCAGCCCTACTCTAAATGAAGAATAATAAAAGCATACAAAACAAAAAATACATAACTGATTTGACAAATAACAGAATATCACTTCTGTCCTAATGAAATTCTTTGGGAATTATAACACTGATCCTCACACAACCAAAACAAAAGAGTTGAGAATAGATTTTAGCTTGGAAAGCATATACCATTAACAAACAGTGAATGTCCTTTAATATGCTGTAAAACCTCTTTAGTATGTTATTCCAAAATAATGTAGAAATGAGAATGATGCAAAATTAAATCTTATTTTAAAATATGAAAAACTAAAAACCTTAGCCTTAAAACATAGTGGCATAAATTTACTTTTCACTGATATTTCATAATATGTTTTCAAGTATTAATAAAATTTAAAATATTTTAAAATCCCAACTTGTTTAAAGTAATGAAACATGTAATGGCACATAACAGCACTTTCATTACAATAACCTTTCTTGAGTATCCACATATAGATATTTTTTCTTCCTTGAACTTTTTTTTTATGTCAGAATTTATCACAAAATGAAATTCTCATCATTAAATATATTGCTATAATTTAGGTCATTTTATTGCAAAAGTCCTTGTTTTTTCTTTTGTCCCAGGATAGATAGCAAAGAAACGTGGATTCTGTTTGTTTAGTTTATATATTTTTTAATTTCATGAAAAATTCCATGGTTTGCCCAGCATGGTACTGAAGATAGTTTCTATAATCCAGCACAGTAACTTTCAAAGTATATAACACTTAAAGGTATTTGATTTTTTTTTTTCATATTTTAATCACTATTTAAAATCTTCATTTAAAAGATCAGTATTTTTTTAAATACTGATATCAGGTTTCCAGTATATATGTTTCCTATCATTATTCACTAGGAAGATAAGTAGCACAGTACAAAATTCCTTTTTTTTGCTTGAAAGACTTCAAATCCCATACATTTCTTCAAGAAATAGTTTCACGGTTTTAATATTTATCACTGAGGAATAGTCATGGCAGTCTTACAGTGCAGCAACTTCCCATTAAGGGTTTTTTTCCCCCACTTAAGAGGGCACCTCAAATATGGGGATGAGAAGTAGCTATATAAGTAAGCAGAGTCTTGGTTCCCGGTGGGATATAATAATGGTGGTGGTGGGGGTCAAGTTACCGCCTCCTGAGAGGCCGTTGCAAGAGCCGCTCGTAATGGGGGCTATAATACGGAGGCTACAGTGCCCAATTAATTGCTGCAGCAGCCTAATCATTCATGTTTTCCCACATACTGTTTACTCCACACATGAGTAACTTCTTTGTAGTTATAATACAACCATCATCTCATCTTGGGCAAACTTCAAATGTTTCTCGTGTAAAATTCCAGTTTTTGTATTTTGACAGTTTTCTACAAGTGGACAACATGGTGATATGCAAAATATTATAATTATCATATATTACACTATCACAAAAATTAAACCTGTTTAATAGTACCACAGGGTACACTACTTTTTGATCAGTAAAAATGGGAAAGTTACTGGTTCTCCCAGAAACGGATGTTGATGGATGAAGCAGGTGTGCCTAACTGGCAATTGCAATAAAACTATGTAAAACTTGCTACTACTTAACATGGCCCACAGATCCAAGTTAAGCTGCATGAAGTTGATTATAAATCTGAATATCCCAGTCATTTTGTAACTGGGTTACATATATATTATTTAAAATCAGAGAGATAAAAGAGTAGTTACAAAAGTAGCAGATAACTTGAACCTTGACAGATTTATCATTTCCTAAAATTCCTGCATGCAAAGACAGCCAATAAAACAGAAAATTAATGTCTCTACAAATAAGTTTATCTTATACATCTAAAACATTAGAAAGCAATAGAATGCTATAAGAATATAAAGATGCAAATATTCTATAGAATTAAATAAATCTGTACAAACTGCAAAAGAGTAGAAGAATGTTCTTCAGCATTACTCATTTTGAATAAGACTCTACTTCTATTATTAGAACCAAGTTGCGTACAGTCTTTTTAAAATATACAAATAAAAATTATATTATCTTAGTTTTCAGAAAATTCTAAATGCACTTATCCATCGAACAAGACAGCCTCAAATATATATAAATCTGCTTGCTGCTCACAATGTTAAAAAAAAAATCATAAAATGCCCAAGTTCATTCCAGTCCTACCTCCATTATTAGATGAAATTTCATTGCTGTTATTCTCTTCTAATTTTCTCTTAATTCCTCTAGATTCCGTTGCTGAAGAGGGTAACGGCAAATCAGAAAAGAAATCTATGCTGTCTGTACCCCAAGACCCGGCTTCGGAAACAATTGGATTTTCTTCAACAGTATCTTTATCTTTAGCTGTAAAAATTTAATAGTTGAAAGATATGCAATACATGCTAAAAGAAGGCACTGTCACAATGACATTTTTACAAAAATGTAAATAAATATCAGTATACCAGGTTCTGGTAGGTCACCAAATAAATCCATTTTACACCGAAGGTATATTTATTAATAAATAGAATTTTCTAAACAAATGCTACTTCCCCAAAGAAGGCAAATAATAAGATAAATTTCAAGTTTGAATTATTGATTTACGCAGAATATATTTTCACATTCACATAAATAAAAACAAATGTAACAAATTTTCACAATTGACACTAGCACTACAAAACAGCGCACAACATTTTAATTGCATCGGCGCATGCGCCAAAAGTATCGATTTTGATATGAAGTAATCCCAAAGAAACAACCTATGAACAAAACATATTCTCCTGTCTC